>VDFB02000017.1:90870526-90909852 GCA_007258455.2 Sequoia sempervirens | reverse complement strand
TAAAGAACTAGAAATGAAATTGTTGGAATCAAATCTATCATAAGAAACTTGTAAAGGGAAATACTAGAAATATAAAGAACTGTAAATGAAATGACTGCTAAGAAATGAAACTACAAACAACTGTACTACTGTTAAAATACTAAACTATATTATTTTATGAAACTCTTCCCCATTTGATTCCTTGATTACAATGAATTTATAGAATTCTGAAAGATGAGTCTTATAGTTGTGCACAACAACTTACTAGAAGAAAGGAACTTGTGTTGGGAAAAAGATATATTTTCTTCATCTTGCTGAGTCAATCTCCTTTGGTTGTCTAAAACAAATATTCCTATTTTGCAGCCCTAAAGAAGCTCCAAAAAGGAATTTGAATGTTGAAAAATTCATGCATTTCCCTTGTGTATCATTAAAGATCATAAAATAGCTCCTAGATGCTTACAAAAAGGTTCAAACTGCCCAAAACTGCCTCCTAGATATGCTCCATTTATTTGCACAACCCAACAACCTACCTTAGATTCTTGGAACTTCCCCCTAGATGCTCTCAACTGTTATCTCTTAACCTACTCTATCCTACTCTACTTATTGATGTAGAAATAGATTACATAAAACCATTAACCGATTGTGGAAAATAACATCATTTTCTCAAAAGATAGATCCATTCACTCAACTTTTTGAAAGAAGAGGAAAACCATGAGAAGAAGATGGCTAAATATTTGAACTCTGATGCTCCTTTCTTTGAAATGGAAGTTTTCTCCATAATTTCTTATTCTAGTAGATGCATTGGTTGATTAGAAAAATCTTGCAATCTTTCCTCACATTTTACTGCATGCATGACTAGATGCAGCTCCTTATCCTTCAAATATTTGATTGGGTAGCCCTTTTTGGACTTTGAAGGTGTCCAAAAAATAATCTTTTTTTTGTTGGGGCTTGAAGTCATGGTCCTCTAGTTGAGGAGATTGCACAAGAGCTATCACATTTGTATGCAAAAACCTCTTCCTTTGGATCTATTGTTTTGGGTGGTGAATTTCTAAAATATTAAACCTAAAAAAAATTACCAAACTAATTTTTCTTTCGACCTGTTATCACAAGATCAACAACTCCCTAATGACACCTATCCCCGACAACGATGCATAAATTGATGAGGGTCGCCACATTCCTCATCATTTAATTATAAATGTCAATCCAGGGCGATGTCCATGGCGATATACAAAAGGGAGAAGAAATCATTTTCATGACATTTTTTTCTAAAAACAGAATTAAAAAAAATGCTTGAAAGGAATTGTTGGAATCAAATCTATCCTAAGAAACTTGTAAAGGAAAATACTAGAAATTAAATGATTGCTAAGAAATGAAACTATAAATAACTATTACTGCTAAAATACTGAACTATATTATTTCATGAAGTTCTTCCTCATTTGATTCCTTGATTACAATGAATTTATAGGATTCTAAAAAATAAGCCTTATAGTTGTTCAACTGCTTGCTAGAAGATAGGAGCATGTGTTAGGAAAAAGATAAGTCTTTTATTCATCTTGTTGAATCAATCTCATGTGGTCGTCCAAAACAAATATGCCTATTTTGTAGCCCCTAAACAAGCTCCAAAAAGACATTTGAATGCTAAAAAATTCATGCCTTTCTTTTGTGTATCATTAAAGTTCATAAAATAGCTCCTAGATGCTTGCAAAAAAGTTTAAACTGCCCAAAACTGCCTCCTAGATATGCTCTATTTGTTTGCACAACCCAACAACCTACCTTAGATGTTTGGAACTGTCTCCTAGATGTTCTCGACTATTGTCCCTTAACTACTCATAGAAGCCCAAACTACTCAACCTCTTCATAAATGTTGTCATACTTATCCTTCACTTAGACCCTTCTTAGTTTCAACCGGAACATGGAAGCAAAATTTTGGAGCATCAAACTAGTGAAGTTTTCTCTCAAACCACAAATTAGGTTTTCATGAAATTTAATGGATTTTTTTGCCTTCTTGTTTTCTAACTTTTTTCAAAAAATATTGAGAACCCAGATCAATATTTTTAAAATATGATGAAATATTGATTACTTAAAATCCCTCACTTTCTTCATCATTATTAGACTCATAACCAAAGTGGGTTCTCTAGAATTTTAGGCTCACCGCTTATCATTGACTGAAAAAAACACTAATTTAGCTAATAGATGAGACATTTTTTTGTCTAATCATCTCCCCCACACCTAAAATGTTGCATGTCCTCTTGCAACTCATAGTGAGCTTCGAGAGCCAATTTCTTCACTTTTATTGCAATTGCTTGGGAGATTTTCTGAGAGGTGCACTAGAGATGCTTCTAAAGATATATTCTGAGTCACTCTGGAGCTATCTAGAGCTTGTTGTCTTTTCTTCATGTTCGGTTTTGAGAGATCTAGAATGTCTTGAAATGCCAAAATAAATATGTAAAAGCTCTTGGGAGTAGCAACTTTTATAGATAAATGCATAATTTTGAACTTTAGAGAAGAAGACATAGCATGTGTAAAGCACTTATTTGTAAAAAAAAAAACTTACTCTATCATACTCTATTTATTGATGTAGAGGTGGGTTACACAAAACCATTAACTGGTTGTGGAAAATAACATCATTTTCTCAAAGATGGAACCATGCATTCAACTTTTTGAAAGAAGAAGAAAACCATGAGAAGAAGATGGCTAAATATTTGAACTTTGATGCTCCTCCTTTCTTTGAAATGGCAGTCTTCTCCATAATTTATGATTCTAGTAGATGCACGGGTTGATTGGAAAGATCTTGCAATCCTTCCTCACATTTTGTTGCATGCATGACTCGATGCAGCTTCTTATCCTTCAAATATATGATCAAACAGGCCTCCTTGGAATTTGAAGGTGTCCAAACAATTTATTTTTTCTTGTTGGGGCTTGAAGTCATGGTCTTCTAGTTGAGGAGATTGCACAAGAGTTGTCACCTTTGCATGCAAAAACTTCTTCATTTGGATCTTTTGCTTTGTGGGGGAATTTCTAAAATATTAAACCTAAAAAAACTTTCCAAACTAATTTTTCTTTTGACTTGATGTCACTAGATCAACAACTCCCTAATGACACATATCCCCTGCAACAATTCCAAAAATGATGGTCGCTACAGTCCTCATCATTTAATTAAAATTGTCAAACTAGAGTGGTGTCCATGACAATATGCAAGAGGAGAAGAAATCATTTGCATGACATTCTTTTTCTACAAACAAAATTGAAAAGCAATGCATTAAAGAAATTGTTGGAATCAAATCTATTCTAAAAAACTTGTAAAGGGAAATACTAGAAATGTAAAGAACTGAAAATGAAATTACTGGAATCAAATCTATCCTAAGAAACTTGTAAAGGGAAATATTGGAAATGTAAAGAACTAGAAATGAAATGACTACTAAGAAACGAAACTACAAACAACTACTGCTGCTAAAATATTGAACTATATTATTTCATGAAACTCTTCCCCCAAAACAAAGGTTTGAAAGATGAGCCTTATAGCTGTGCAACAACTTGCTAAAAGATAGGAACATGTGTTGGGGGAAAAAGATAAGTCTTTTCTTCATCTTATTGAGTCAATCTCCTTTAGTCGTCCAAAACAAATATGCCTATTTTGCATTCCCTAAATAAGCTCCAAAAAGGTGTTAGAGAGCTAAAAAAGTCATGCCTTTACCTTGTATATCATTAAAGCTCATTAAACAACTCCTAGATGCTTGCAAAAAGGTTCAAACTTCCCAAAACTGCCTCCTAGATATGCTCCGAAAATAATAAGGCAAAAAACTCATTAAATTTCACGAAAACCTCATTTGTGGTTTGAGAGAAAACTTCACAAATCCATGCACTGGAAAATTTACCAGTCCATGCACTAGAATTTCTAGAACTAAGTAGGATCTAAGTGAAGGATAAGTGGAATTTTCATTATAATCTTGTTGGTTAGGATACTCAGCTCTCACTCGAGAGACCCATGCTTGAGTCCTCGACAATACCGCCAAAAATGATGAAGGTTGTTGCAGTCCTCATCGTTTAATTAAAAATGTCAAACCAAAGCGATGCCCATGGAAATATGCAAGAGGGAGAAGAAATCATTTGCATGGCATTGTTTTTCCACAAATAGAATTGAAAAGCAATGCATTAAAGAAATTGTTGGAATCAAATCTATCATAAAAAACTTGTAAAGGGAAATACTAGAATTAAATCTATCCTAAGAAACTTGTAAAGAAAAATACTGGAAATGTAAAGACCTTGAAATGAAATGACTGCTAAGAAATTAAACTACAAACAACTATTGTTGCTAAAATACTGAACTATATTATTTCATGATTTTTTTCTCCATTTGATTCCTTGATTACAATGAATTTATAGAATTTTGAAAGGTGATCCTTATAGTTGTGCAATAGCTTGCTAGAAGATAGCAACATGTGTTGGGAAAAAGATGTTTTTTCTTCATCTTATTGAGTCAATCTCCTTTGGTCGTCCAAAACAAATATGCCTATTTTGCAGCCCTTAAACAAGCTCCAAAAAGGTATTTGAATGATGAGAAAGTCATGTATTTCACTTGTGTATCATTAAAACTCATAAAACAGCTCCTACATGCTTGCAAAAAGGTTCAAACTGCCCAAAAATGTCTCCTAGATATGCTTCATTTGTTTGCACAACCCAACAACCTACCTTAGATGCTTGTAACTGCCCCTTAGATGCTCTCAACTATTATCCCTTAACTACTCATAGAAGCACAAATTGATCAACCTCTTCATAAATTCTATGATACTTATCCTTCATTTAGATCATTTTTAGTTTCAGAAATTTTGAAGCATGGAAGCAAAATTCTGGAGCATCGGACTGGTGAAGTTTCTCTCAAACCATGAACTGGGTTTCTGTGAAATTTAATGGTTTTTTTTCCTTTTCTTTTCCTAATTTATATCCAAAAATCTCAAGAACCCAGATCATAATTTTTAAGATATGATGAAATCTTGACTACTGAAAATCCCTCACTTTCCTCATCATTCAAGCAACACACCGCTTCTCTTTGACTGAAGAAAATACTAATTTAGCTAATAGGTGAGACATTTTTTTTGTCTCATCACAACACGATGAGCTACATTATGTCAAAGAGAGGAAAAATGTAGACATTGAAAAATGTCTTGGTCTACGAGTGTCATTTTTCCATCGTCTTGGTCTTTTTCCCTATGTAATTAAATAATTTTAATTATTTAATTATTTTCCTTTGATTGTGTTTCTCTATTAATTAAATAATTTAATTAATTCATTTTCTTGATCTTTATTCTCCTATGACCAATTAAATAAATTATCTTTTTAATTGTGTCACTAACATTTTCTTTCTCTATGATTAAATGATTTATTATTCATTTAACTATTCATTCCACATTATTCGTCTATAGTTAAATGATTATTATTAATTATTTATCTATTCATTACCCTTTCCGTTCTTCCATAATTAAATAATTATTAAAATTATTTAATTATCTTTTGTCATTTCTCCCCCATTAAATAATTAATCTAAATTAATTATTTAATTCTCCTTCTCTATTTCCTCTTATTTAATTAAATCGGTTGCATAAATCATTTTAATTAAATGCCCATTTTCTTTTTCCTCCACAAATAAATAATTTAAATTTATTTCATCCACTTGGTTAAAGATTCTTGTCTCATGAATTAAATTATTTTCATTTTTAATTCCTCCATTATCTCCCTCCACTCTCTCATTTTCGAATCTTAACCATTGATTGTCTTTGGTCTCTTCTTGATCTTGAACGTCCATTTCATAGCCATCCCTAGTCCACTACTCTATGTGCATGTATCCTCAACCGTCGATCTAAGAATCTTTCTAGAAGCTCGATCTCGTCTTTCTGTTTTAATGGCTTTCTATAAAAGAAGCTTTTCTCCTCCATTTTCAATTTGACAACCAAATATCTCTAAATTTCATGCTTAACGTTTGCAGGTACTTGCATATACATACAATGATCTAAGGGCAACTTACAAAGGCTATTTGAGGAGAGACAAAGGAGGTTATTCAACTTCAAACATGGGGAGTTTATTATTTTGTTGTTTTCATTTCATTCCTCATATTTGATTGTTCTTCTTTCTTTGGATTGGATTTTTATCTTAGATTAGTGCAGTGGTTGTCACTTTAATCTTTGTATTCAAATTTCCTATCTTACACATACAAATTAGTTTCAATTGAATAATGATTAATAAGGATAATAATTACTACAAGCATCATTATTACATAATCATATGATATATATATATAAATATTTTTCTAATTGATTTCAAGCTTCCACTGAACATACATAACTTATACACTTATATATTTATATACCTACTTGTATTTAATTATATTAAACTTACTCCCCTTATTGTTGATTGATTGTTTATCTTCATATATATTTCATTGATCCATCTTCTTCTTCACCTATACAACTTCCTCCCGGATTTGATTATATTATATTAAAGTATTTGTTGTTATCTTCCTTCATAAATTCTATTGTGTTTTAATGATGTCTTTTATTCTCCCCATAAGATCTCCTCTTATTTACTTCCTCCCCTTTATATTCTTATACTTTTAAATCTTCCTCTCCATGTCTATACAAAATCTTCTTTTATTCATATCCCATCTTCTACTTTTTAAACCTTTCTATCTATCTTATGTTTATACCTATAGATCTATTTTGATGCTTTATCTTTTTCTATTCCCTGTGATTACTTGTTCCACTCCAAATCGATGCCCCTCCTTTGAGAATGATTCTCTTTTAATACCTGATATGGAAATAAGGCATAACTTCTTTGGTTGGGGATGTGTCTCCTAGCTTAATCATTGTCTTTTATGATAAGAGTTTGAATCGATGTAAAACCATAAATGAATCATTGTTGCATTATAGTCTTCAATAGCCACCTTTAATCCCTGTCCTTTCCTATATTAACCACTGCCAATACTTAATGTAATCGCCACCTTTTCATCCTTAACTATTTTCTTTGGTATGTTGTGTTTGTATGGTTAATATGTTGTATATTTGTTTATATTAGTTATTATTATTATGCCAAGAGGCATTCTACAGTCACAACAGGGGGTGGAAAGATCCTGTGTCAAGATTCTGGAGCTGCATTTGAAATGATGTGCATCTTGTAGTGAAGATGGAAGTGGAAGATGAAGCACCATCATGGTCATTGCTAGAGGTGGACAGTAGTGGAAGATGAGGTGTGATTAGCTAAAACATAGAAAAACTATGTGAAACTTAAATGATAGGCAAGGGTAGTGGAAGATTCACCTGGTCTATTAAAAAGAATAGCCAAGTTCATGATGCCACTATTCATGTCTTCTTTTGTGTTTGTTGTGTAAACATATTTTTTACAATAGAGATCTGGGTTGTGTAGAGAATGAGAGAAAATAGTGTCAAGGAGAAAAGTGCAGGAAACATCCAACAATAGATGGAAATGGAGATGAAGTTCAAGAGTTCTTAGCTCTGGTTGATAGAATCAATGCAATGTAAAAGATCTATAAACAAAGTTTTTATCTCAATGTTGATGCCACATAGTAGATTTATGCTGCAACATTATGATTTTTGGCATTCTTTCTTAAAATAATGTATTACTTTACTGTTTTAATGGTAATGATTCTAAATATAATGTATTATTTTACTGCTCATTAATGGCAAAAATCATAACTCATGATGGCTACTTTAGTCTATTAAAAGAAATTTTTGAAGTCCATTTGAGGACCAAACTGACCAAAGAAAGGTCGATTGGAGGATGTTCATATCATATTTTGAGCAATGGGTGGGAAGGAAGTTGTGAGCCTTTGTTTTTTATCGATCTTCATATATTCCTTCCTTTCCATTATAGGTTTGTTTACTTTGTCATCATGTTCTATCAATATTGTTCTTCCCTTTCATTTATAATTGGTGAGCTATAGGTTCATTTTTTTTCCTTACATTTACTATATGTTTATGTTTGTTAAGCTTCACAAACCATGAACTATAAATATAGATTCAATGCATAAAACGAGATTTAGAGTTAAAAGTTGATGAAGATCTACTTTTATTAAGATATCTGATGACAGTCTAGATTTAGTTGCGTAGTGTTGTTCATTTTTTACACTTGGGGCCTAATCAGTGGGCTCACTATTAGCTCAAAATGTTGTAAAATAATAGTGTTATGCAACTGAATCTTCAAACTTATCATATACCTTTGTAGTCTGAACACAACCTATGGTCAAAGATGTTGAATGTTTTGAATTAATTTTAACTGATCACTTCGTGAATAAGATTAGGTATTATTTATTTGGAGATATTTAATTGTCTTACTGATGGACAAAAATATGTGATCTTCATATAATGACAGCACAACCAAATCGCCTATCACAACAAACACAAAAAAATAGATTTAGATACCTTCTCATGCCTTTTATTCTTTCATTTTATCATCGATGGGGTTTGAACTCTTGATCTTTCAAAGAAAGCAGAGTATGAGTGTCAATGCCCATCCCTATCATAGCCGAGAAGCTAATGTTGACGTCCTCCGAGATAACCTCTAATAGGTCTATGGGTGTGAGGAATGATTAGGGAATCTTGCACACAGGTTATTCACATATATATATATCCTCGCTGAAGCTTTTCATTGTAGCACTGAGCTCTAACCAGGTTCTTAGTAAAATAAGCCTAACATCATGATTTTCCAATATAATTATTTGTTATACACACATAGCATTGTGTTGGCTTTTGCAGGTAGTTGCATTGTATTTGGAGGACGAATGCATAGGGAATGAGGGGTCGTGTGTCTATAATTGAGAAAAGGTTTGAATTAACGGGGACAAAGCACAAGTGGCTAGAACATATGCAGAGCAAGGATAGGAAATGGCAAGCAGGGGCATCATCTTCATATGTGCAGTGGGTTGTTCTATTCTTAATGAAAATTTGTCTTTCAAGCTTCCACATAATTTTGCTCAATCATCATATTTTGTAGGTGTTTATAATGGACTATTGCGGGCGGTATAAGGAAGAACAATGCAATGCGATATAGGGCTTTGAAATGCCCACGTCAGCCTCTTAGTATACTAATTGTTTGTTTTGTTTTGTGGCCCACCTTTATGTTAAAATATTAATATTAATTTCTCTCACAAAACTAGAAATAAGATAGAAATAAGTTAGGATTCTTCTTGTAAGTTGTTTGGAGTTGATTTGCATGATAGAGTATTCATTTTCTTGAGACTGAATTGCAGGAGTAAAGGTTTATCTACATCAACCTTGTTGGCACAATCGAAGTTGAAAAACACTGTTAAGAATATTTCTACCTTTTACTGCAATTATGATCCCAAATGGTTGTATAATTGCATCAATAGGTACTCAAAGCATGCAATTATAAGCTTTTAAAGGTGCTTTTAAAAAATATAGTTAAATTTTGTGCAATTTGTATAGATGTTAATTTCTATTGTTTTATATATATATTAGAAATTCTATATAATGTTTTTATTTATATGTATCTTATGAATAAAAATATGTGCAATTGATTAAAAAAAGAGCAATGATTTTTTATTATATATTTGAAATTATTTTCAATATTAGAAAAAAATTGATGTTATATCTCTTTTTAAAGTTTATTTGAAAGATATTATCTTTCTTGTTTTTCAAAATATTCTCTTGATTTCATTCAAATTTAAAGACCAATAAAATTCAATTGAACTAAAAAATCTAGAAGTAGAGATTTATTTCCCCTAACAACCTATTTAAAAGATATAAATCAAAAGCTTTTGTACTTAAAATATTTTATGACTTTTTTGAAATTAGAATTTAGTTTAATTTTAGAATGTGAAATGATTTGCATGCAAAAAGAGGAAAAAATAGAATAGAAAGGTTGTTTTTATATCTAAATTTTAATGTTTATTCTAAAAACTACAACTAGTAGTTGTTGGATCATTTTAAAATGAATATGTAATTTTATTTAATTCATTTGTATTAGATAATCACAACAATTTAATTAATTATTTAACAACTAAACAATAAATGTTTTAATTTTTTTAGAAATTAGAATTTAATTTAATTTTAGAATGAAATTTAAGTTTTCAAGATATTGTGGTGATTTGATTATTTATTTAACTATTCAAATTTAAAGAACAATACAATCTAATCGAACCCCAAAAAGAAAAAGTAAGGATGTATTTCTCTTGCAAACATATTAAAGAGATTTAAATCAAAAACTTCCCTATGAAAATTATTTTATGATTTTTGTAAATGCATTTAGTATAATTTTAGAAAATGAAATGATTTGGGTGCAAAGGAAAAAAAAGAATAAAAAAGTTGATTTTATAGAAAGATTTTAGTTCTTACTATATTCTTTTTTTTATTATTTAGAAAAAGGAAAACGCCAATATTTATATTATATCATAAAGAGTAAGCACATAAAGAGTATATGGAATGACTAATAGGACTATACAAAATGCTCGCAGAAACCAACAAAATTTTGTGAGCAGTGTGACTAGCATAATACAAAATATTTTCAGTCTGCATCTAATTTTTAGCTTAGCTACCTGTTTGACAAAAACAACTTTAAACATATTAGAAAGCCAATAATTACAATTTGTCAAGAGTTATATACAACAATTGGCATATAGTGCTTCTCCAGACAAAATGCAACTTCAAAAGTCTTCCACTACCTCCATTTTGGAGATACCAACAAATAATGAATTCAAGACAACATACTTGTGGCAATTATTTCACTCCTAATGCAAATGTTCAAAAGTAAAATGTTTGAATCGGCCATCGAGTAACTGTGAGAATCTCTAAGCAACTTGGAATTATTTGTGCCCAGCCAAGTAAATGCACCAGTTCATGAACCAAATACCTTCACACTCTATAGGATAACTTCCACTCTGAGCTCTTCCTGGAGAAAGCACGAAATGTCTATTCAAATGTGAAGTACAAATGCTCAATATTCACAACTTAGAGAAGAATGATATTTCATGCCCATATTTTAAGGGATGAAGTCAATAGACCACCTATAGACAAGGAAATGTATGATATGAATTACAATCTTGGATTGCAACACATTCCCTTGCTAAGAAAATATGTTGCAATGAGATCTACCAAAGCCATATATATGAGAATTCCTACAAATATAGAATCAAATATACCCTCCACAACAAGTGCTCTTGGGCTATTTGGATTGTATATGGAAGATACTCCAATACCAATGCCAATTCCTACTAGAATAGTGACTGCAAAGAAATAGGCCATGAGGGAAGCTGAGAGAGATTTGAAACCTACCTGTGAAACACAGCCTCCTAGTGCAAAGCCTTCAAAAAATTGATGAAAGCATAATGCACCCATTAGGAGTCTAACTATATAGGACTCTGAGAAACTCCAAGAGAAAGACCAATGATAACTGAATGTGAGACAATTCCCATTTCTAGAACCTAGGAAACTACATTGTGTCGAATGTTTTGAGATGGTTCAAGCATGATGCATTTTGTATGTGTATATCCAAATTGCTTATGAACATGCTCATGTGTTTCATCTTCAAAAAAATGATGACCATGGGGATGGCTCTGACTATCGGATGTTGCATGAGCACACATGCCTACAATATGCATGTGTCTGTCACTATTTTCATCATCTAGCTCCTTTTCATTTCCATCCTCAATAGATGAAGCAGGTAGCTATTCAAGCCAATTCTATTGTTCCTCAACATGTTCGCTTATCATGACACCATTCAACTATTCCTCTTGACATGTTTGCTTATAAACCTAGAAAATGGAAATTTTGACCATGGCATATCTGGAAAACACTCATCAATAAGAGTTTCTTTAGCATCTGATAGCATATGAACAAAACCTGTTGCTAGAATAACTCCAGCTCAACAAAGGCCTTATCGATCACAAAAAAGTTTCCACTTGTCCTTATGAAGTTCAATCTCCTTCCCAAAAGAGCAATGCCACTCTAGAAGCACTTGATACAAGAATCACAAAAATGGCAATTGTCTTTAAAAACAAGGCAGCCTACTTATCTTGACATTCTTCATCTTTGGAAGTTCCACAATCAGAAGCTCCCATTGTTTTCAGTGCTAACCCTATTATGGTCTAGGCCCTACTTATTCTAAAATTATAATTAGTAATTGTTGAATTATTTTTAAATGACTATTTAATTTAATTTAATTTGATTAGATAATTAGTATAATTTAATTGATTATGTTAGAAACTAGATAATAAATATTTTAAGAATTTTAAAAAATATAATTTAGTTTAATTTTATAATTAAGTCTAAGCATTAAAAATATTTTGGTGAAAAAATAATTCTAACACTAATAATATTTAATTTCATATATGTAACATAGATTTTTGGCACTTACTTGCTTTCTATCACTCCTAGGGTTTTTCACCTAGAAGGAGAAAGGCAGGCCAAAAATGCTTATGTTAACACTAGAATAAATGGGGGAAAGAGGTGTGAAGTGTGTGTGGATGTGTTTGAATACTGAAAACCTAATGAAAATGTATATTAAAGAGTGCAAACTAGTCTAATGCAAAAGTGCTCGAAAACACATTGAGTATTCAAACAAAAGACCTAGAAACATGAGCAAACTGTAATATAACTTAACAAAACTTAAGATATGTACTTGGAAGTTGGAAGAGGATGGAATGAGGCTCTGAAAAAAAAATGATACTAAAATTTAGGCCTAGTGGGACTCATTCACCACTCTAGGCGAATTAGTCCCAGTTTTGGATGACTATATTGGAGCCCGTTTTAGCCAAATGGGTGTCCAAATCTACAAAAATCTTTAGAAAAAATGTACAGTGGGAATCATTCACCACTAATGGTGAATTAGTCCACTTTGGACTTTCTAAAAACTCAAAAATGGAATCTATAGCTTTCAGATTGCTCAATCTGCACCTCTAGGTGTCCAGATCTAAAATTGCCAAATTTTGGCCTATAAGTGACTTTTTCTTGATATTTTTTACATGAATGATGAAGAGGTTACTTGAATAAATTTTCAACTTGATCTTCAATTATTTTCAAGCTTCAAAAATTCCTAAATGTGCAAACACACAAAAGGAGAAGAGAAAATGTTGATTGTTAGGGCATGGGGGTTTGCCTTGGTCAAACCCCTTTTAGGTAATTAAACCAAAATGATGAAACAAAGTAATGAAACATGAAAAATTGAATTGATTAACTTTCCATGGTGATTGATCTTGAATTTCTACAACAAAACATGGAGATTCAGCCCTTGAATGTCTTAGAAAGCTAACTTGATGACTTCTAATGAAGAAACCCTAGCTTGCTTGACTTGGATGAGAAGATAGATGATGAAATAATGATGAGATATGTGTGAATGAGTTGTTAGATGTAAAATAAGGATAAAAAACATTTATTTATAGATAATTTTGCCTTAGTACACCTGATAATACCTCATCACAGGCCAACATGATGCAAACTTAAAATTAAAACCTATTTTTTCCCGCTCAAACCCCGAAAATGACTCAAAATGGGACTCATTTGCTACTAATGGAAAATGGGTCCCACCTATATGAGACTAATTCACCACTAATGGCGAATGGGTCCCACAAGGGTCATTTTTGCTAGCTAGAATGTCGAGAAATAAGAAAATTAGGCTTATATGATGACTATGTCAATTATTTAATCAACTTATGCCTAAGGATGCATAATATGGGTTAATAGGGTCATATTAATAATGATATAAAAGTCAATTAGGGCTTGGGACACATAATTCAATGTGAAAGTGTAATTAAATACACTTTACAACACTAAGATAAGGTCCACATAGCCTAGGAAGGCACAAGAACCAATGTGAACGTGCAAGACACATTACAACACTTGGCTAAATTTAAATTTACTTTACATGCCTTCTAAATTAATGTGATGATGTAATTAAACATGTTTTATAATGTTGAATTAAGGGAAAATAGGTTCATTGAGTCTACAAAAGTGTGAAAGTCCTTTACAAGACTCTACAACACCTTTACAAGACATCAATAAACACATTTTATTCAGCGTGCAAGGGTCCAAGACCTAGTGTGGATGCAAAAAATACCTCACAACACTAGATTAAGGCCTCATTAAGTCCAATTAATCTCATGTCAAGGAAAGGGTACTTTTTTCTACGGCACAACATAGAAATAAAATTCTAAAATAAAATATACTTAATTTTGTTTGTAATGTCAAATTTAAAAACTAATATTAAAATTTTAGATTGAAATATTTATCATTAATGTTGAATTTATATAATAATAATACATTAATAATTCTAACCCTAATAAAATTTTATTTCACATAGAAATAGAAATCTAAAGTCAAATATTTTTTTTGTTTAAAATATTTTATTAATGTCAAATTTATACACTAATATTAAGGTATTAATAACCCTAACTTTAGAACCCAAACTTATCCTACAACCCTAATTGAACCTTAAACCTAACCCTAATGTAACCCTAACAATAGGGTTTAATTAGCATTAGGATTTAATTAAGGTCAGGGTTAGGGTTCAATTAAGGTTGTTGCTCAATTAGGATTAGGATAAGGGTTAGGGTTAGGATTAGGGTTAGGGTCAATGTTAGGGTTATGATTATGGTTAATATTACAATTAGGTTATGGTTATGGTCCAATTATGGTTACGGTTAGGGTTCAATTAGTATCAAGGTTAGGGTTAGTGTTAGTATTAAATAAGAGTTAGGGTTACTATTCAATTGTGTTAGGGTTTAATTAGGGTTAGTGTTCATTAAGGGTTATAATTGAAATAGGATTTAAATAGGGTTAGGGTTTAATTAGGGCTAGGTTTAGATATGGCTAGGGTTAGGTTCACTAGTTTGGAGGCTGCAACAAGGTTCACTATCTGGCCATTGTTCAATTAGGGTTAGGTCTCAATTAGGATCCACCAGCTTCTTAGGGCGAATTAAGGTCCACCAGGTTAGGATCCAACTGGAAGCTAGGGATTAGAGACTCACCAGGGCTATGATTCAATTCAGGGTTCACTCAGGATTGTGGGGTTACAACCACATGGTTCAATCACAAGCTAGCATTCAATTAAAGCAGATTACAAACTCACCATGATTAGATTTAATTAGGCTGTGGGTTAGGCAAATTATAACCTCACACATACATGTCAGGGGTTAGGCAAGCAACAAGATTTCCACCAATTTTATGGTTCAACAATGGCCAGAGTTAGTGCTAATATCCTAACTAGGCTAGGTAAGGATAGGTTTGTGTTAAGATTAAGGCTAGGGTCCAATTAGGGTTAGGCTATAATCCACCTAGAATCAAGGACAAACTAGGGCTCTGATTATGCCACACCAAGGTTGGGGCTTATGGCACACCATGGCCATGGCAAGGTCCTAACCAGGGTTAGAGCTATGATTACACCAAGGCTTAAATAAGACTAGGCAAGGGATTAGGCTCTAATTAGGAATTAGGGTTGCATTTAGTTAAAGCTAGCATTACAACAATTAGGGTTAGGTTAGGGTAAATTACAATTATCTCACATATATAAGTTTGGGTTTAGAGCTAGGGTCAAGATTTAATTAAAGTTAGGGTTAGGGTTTAATTAGGCTCATAGTTCAATTAGGGATAGGATTAAGGTTACACTAGCATTAGGTTTAATGCTAGCTTAGGATTAGGGTTATTATTCTAGGATAAAACTTGGGATTAAGTTTAGGATTTAGTTAGGACAAGGGTTACAATTAGGGTTAGGGTAAGGGTTAGGATAAGGGTTTAATTAGGGTTATAGCTTAACTAGGACTAGGGTTAGAATATAATAATTACAATTAGAGTTAGTGTTTAATATGGGTTAGGGTTTAGTAAGGGTTAGGATTAGGGGTAGGGTTCAACACTTGGGTTAGGGTTAATGTTCAAATAGGGTTAGAATTTTGGTTTAATTAGTGTTAAGGTTAAGGTTACATTAGGATTAGGGTTAAAATAGGGTTAGGGATTAATTAAGGTTGGGGTTATGGTTCAATTAGGGTTAGGGTTAAGGTTAAGGTTAGATTAGGGTTATGATTCAATTTCAACAATAATTGTCACTCTAACTCTAACCCTAAATTTAACCAGAATATTAATACTAACACTATTTTTAACCCCAAACCTAAATCTAAATTTATATCTAACCCTAACACTAATCATAACCTTAACCTTAACAATAACGCTAACTCTAACCCTAAAAATAACACTAATTAATTTTATAACCCTAACACTAGCCCTAATTCTAACCTTATCCCTAGCCCTAATTCTAAAACTAACACTAATTCCAATTATAACCTTAATCCTAATTCTAAAACTAACATTGATTATAATTATAATTATAACCCTAACCCTAACCCTTACTCTAAATTTAACTCTATCCCTAACCTTAACCCTAACCCTCTTCCTAACTCTAACCCTAACACTAATGATAATTATTTTTGTAACCTTGACACTAACCCTAATTCTAATAGTAACCCTCACCCTAATTCTAAAACTAACACTAATTCTTATTGTAACCCTATCCCTAATCTTAACCTTAACCTTAGACATAATTCTAACCCTAAATCTAGCCCTAATTCTATATCTTAATGTAGCCCTAATCATAACCTTAACCCTAACACTATTTCTGAAATTAACCCTAACGCTAATCTTCACTAATCCTAATTCGAACTCTAACCCTATTCTTAACCCTAATCCTAACCCTATCCCTAATCTTAACCCTAATTTTATCTCTAACCCTAATTATATTTATAACCCTAACCTTAACCAAAACCCTAACCCTAACTCTAACCCTAACCCTAATTATAACCCTAACCCTAATTCATTTAATATCTTACATGTTGCACCGTGAATGCTACTAGCGCATATAATAATATATATAGAATACACTGACAGGTATCCTTCTCAAGGCATATATTGCACTTTTATGTGAAAAATTGATTAAAAATAAGGGTTAGGATTCAACTAGGGTTTAGGGTTCAATTAGGGTAAAGGTTGGGGTTAGGATTATAATTCAATTATGGTTATGTTTTAATTATGGTTAGGGTTAAGGTTAGGGTTAGGTTTAGTCATGGTTCAACTATGATTCAACTAGTTTTAGGTTTATCTAATAAAGCTTGGGATTAGGGTTAGTTTTGGGGTTCAAAGTGGATTAGGGTTAGAGATAAATTAAGATTCCATTGGGGATATGATTAGGTTCAATTAGGATTAAGGTATAATTAGGGTTGAAATTTAATGAGACTTAGAGTTATAGTTCAATTTGGGTTAGGGTTAGGGTTCGATTAGCGAAAGAATTGGGCTTAGAGTTATAGTTAGATTAGGATTAGGGTTAGTATTATGGTTATGTTAGGGTTAGGGTTCAATTAGCATTATATTAGGGTTAATATTAATATTAGTGTTAAATTAGTGTTAGGAATGGGTTTATATCATAGTTAATGTAATGATTTTATTAGGGTTAGGATTAAGGTTAGTGTTGGGGTTCACTTAGCGTTAGGGTTACAGTTACAGTTAATGTTTAATTAATATCTTACATGTTCCAACTACTATTGCAAATAACATATATATCTTTAATAATCTATATAAAATATACCAAGATATATTCTTCTCAAGGCATGTATTTTTTAAATCAATTTGTCACCTATTTTTTAATTAAATTCTAACCCTAACCCTAACCCTAACCCTACTCTTAACCCTAACCATATCCCTAATTAGAATGTACCTACCCTCGTCCTAACCCTAACCCTAACCCTACCCTTAGCCCTCATTCTATCTCTAATTCTAACCCTAAAATTAACCATAACCCTAACCCTAACTCTAATTGTACCCCTTACCCTAATCCTAAACCTCACCCTAACTATAATTGTAACCCTACCCCTAACCATAACCCTTACACTAAAATTAACCCTAACCCTAACCCTAATAATTTTCTTCCATATCACGTTGCGAATGCTACTAGCATATATATTTATTTATAAATAATATATATATAAATGCCAAGAGATATCCTTCTAGAGGCGCCTATTTTTTTATCAATTACTCATATAAAAATGCAATAGACACCTTGAGAAGGATATCTCTCAAAAAAATTTATATATATGCTAGTATTATAATAGTAATATTAGATCCATATATAATGGCATATTTACTTATTATAGATCATAATCATAATAATATTTAAATGGTTAGCATTATATTTTAATATTTATGATGTTGTATTTGATAGTCATAATTATAATATTATCTTTGATAATTATAATTATGGTAATATTAAATGGCTAATAGGTATTTTATTTATTTACTTTCTTTCTGATGCTTCATATCCTAATGTTACAATTTCAGGGACATGACATTATGGATAAGAAGGAAGAAAAATATAACTTAAAAATAAACTAAATTGATCATGTAGAGGAGCAGAAAGTAAAGACGGTGGCATCCTAATGGTGTTTGTGGGTAAAAACTCCATAGTTGTGGAGGCTATGGAAAAAATAAGCGGTGTAGGAGAGGGGGTTCAGGTAGGCGGGATTGCTCCTCATCTACCTCTTATTCCTTTAATTTTTAATTTATTAGTCCTTTCCTATCTATAGGCAGAGACTAATGTTTCTCTTCCGTATTTTTTCTATTAATTCCTTTCTTAGGAGTTGGATCAACAAGAAAAAGCTATTTAAGTTATGGTTTGAGGAAATTTCTTCAGTTTTCTATTTTTCCTAATGGTTGCTGCATTTTTGTCAAGGAGTTTTTGGCTCTTTGATTAAAATTTCAGAAAAATATTCTTCAACCCAATGGGCGATGGGCAATGAGTAGGGAAAATATTTCTCACATTTTCTAAAGTTTTTACTCCCAAAAATTTTGAAAAATATTGTCCAGTGAGCAAAGGTGAGGGAACAATTAATGAAAACTGCAAAGGTTCATTTTTGTTTCTGCATGTAGGGCACGCAGAGCTAGTTGTGTTTGGACACGGCATGAAATAATGATGTTTTTTAGTATGTGGTTGTGACTCAGGCTTGCATATCATTATCCTTGAGGAAATTCCTATTAATTCCCACTTCTATTGGCCTTAATTTTTTCATTTTTCAATCTTCAGAAAGAAATTTAGATGCTACACATTGTCTAATCACGATGAACAAAGATATAAATATCACACCAAACACGAGTAAGTAGAAATTTCACTAAAGGAAATTTGATTACACATTCTAGCATAGTTGTGTATATTTTCATCCAGATTTTGAACTAATTTTTATCATATCGCACTTTTCTTGGCAGGGCAATGTAGATTTTTGAGGCTTTGAAAGCCCATATAGAAGTGTAGAAAAGACTTCACGAGAAACTAGAGGTATGTATGACAAGGATCCACATAAATCTAAACCTTTAAAATTGAGGCATCCAAATGACCTAATGCCCCTTGCAATTATTGCAAATTCAAAGTCGCCTCCAATTGAAAATCAAAGAATAGGGCAAGTACTTGTAGACTATATTAGTGAAAGCACAAAAGACATTGTCATCAGAGACATCAACATCTCCAAGGCTTGAAGCTACTTCCACAGGGCTGGAAAAGTTAGCCTCATAGGTTCCCACTCCCCACTCACTACTTGAGCATGCATTTCGGTGCATTGAATGGGCATCCATTATTGGCCTTCAATGGAGATCTTGAATGCCCACAATTGCATAATTCACACACACTATAGATTCTTTTTCCCAAAATCACTTTACAAGCCACAGTATTTTCATTTCGATGAACTAAAAAATATTGAACAACAAATATGGCTATTATTTTAAAAAGTATGCATGGCCAAAGAAAAAAGTAGGCCTTTTTGTTATTGTGTCTACAGTTTGACCTTTTTGGAGTAATAGTGGTAGAGCTATAACTTTCCTTGTCTTGTGATTTATTTTAATTCATTTTTATTAGTTGTGAACTCCTTGGGAATTCCCATTTTTCCCTTTGGGTTACCTACAGAAATAGGGATCTAGGTACCCTATTTTTTGGTTCAGACATCATCTACATTATGCCTTTGTTAAACATGCCATTTTGGGCTCCTTACAGTGACATTGTTGAAACTTTCTAGACAACTTGAAATGGATTATTATGTGTATCATCAATCTTGAATTCATTCATAAGGTTATATGTTCATTTCAAAAATATCTGTCATCTTTTCATTTCAATTGTAATTATCTTTGTGTATTCATATTCTTTCTCCATTTCTAATGTTTTTCCAAATCTGGGGTTTTTGTCAACTTTGTTGTATTTTGGGGGGGATTTTTTTCACCTGCTATGTATAAATGACTAGTTTACCAACAATTCTGCAGACAAGATTGACAATGGTATTCTAATTCACTAAGTTGTCTTTCCTTTTATAGACAGTTATATGAGAAGATAGTTTTGTAGAGGTAAAATTTGAGGTTTTTCTTTTGTTGTTTTGATGGTTTTCAGATTCATGGCACAAAGTGGGACTAATGTGGGAACTATTGGAATGGTTGTTTTGGGTGCTTTCTCACTCTATGCCAATTTGTTGGTTGTAAATTTGTATATTAAAGATGGGAAATGATTTATCAAATACAGTGATTTAGTTGCACATTTACTTGGTGGGATAGGGAAGAAAATTTACTATATAACCTGGGATTTATAGTTTGCATATTTTATACTCTACAATATGGGATTCCTACTACTTTCTAGGAGAGCTCTAAAGGTATTTCATTTCATTAACCTTTTAAGTTGTATAAATCCAACAATTAGTCAGAAATTTCAATTACAATTTATCTGCATCTAAATTTGCAGTGGTTGAGATTATGAGTATGTTTCGTGATTTTTTTTTTGGGGGGGGAGTGTTTAGACATGCATGTAGTTTGGAGTTTCTTTGCAAATACTTTTCTACTTTTATTGGAATTGATTTTCTTTGCTGCAAGCATGATGTGGAATTCTATCAGTATTCAAAGTATCTTGGCACACAAGAAGGGGTGGATGGAACATCTAACAAGTTATAGATTTGTAATTGACTTTGTATTCACTATCTGTTAAAGTTTTCTTGTCACGACTACTTAATTTTCAAGACATTTTAACGACTTTCTTTGAAAGCTCCAAAGTTTTA
Organism: Sequoia sempervirens; assembly: GCA_007258455.2. Lineage (NCBI taxonomy): Eukaryota > Viridiplantae > Streptophyta > Pinopsida > Cupressales > Cupressaceae > Sequoia > Sequoia sempervirens. Next base: position 90,888,797 of record VDFB02000017.1, on the reverse strand, counting down.
TTTTGTGAATAGCTCTAGTACATATCTTGTGTCTTACTACAATTTATATCTTGTGCCTTTTGAAATATTGACACACTCATTAGCACACACTCATTAGCACACTCATATTTTCATTAGGCTTCATCAACCCTACTTTTCCCATTTTGCAGGGACTCCAAATGCAATCCACCCCTTTTTTTCTTAAAAGTAAATATTTAGATGAAAAAAATTGTGTTCTCTTACACATTGAATTTTGAAACCATGTACTATAATAATCCTTTTTACAATAAGCTTAGCTAGAAGAAAATAATGCAATAATATACGAGACAAATTTAAAACCCCTCTAAGTTGCATGTCCTCCTCCTTCCTCATCCTTGCAAGATAGAAAATCCTTTGTGTGGGAAATAAATTTGGAAGATGATGATCTTATAGGATTTTCATGTGTAAATAATTAATTTGGTCTTAATATTAAATTATGTGGGTTCTAGCAACCCCAAAAATATTACCGACCATTCTTGGTTCTGGCAACAATAAATGTTTAGATATTTTAAAGAAAAAAAATACTCCCTATATGGTGGGTCATATTTACTTTGTTTTTTATTAAGGTAAAGCAGGATTTAATTTGTTATTTATTAAGGAAAAACAAGATTTACATTTATAGGGTGTAGTACCCTTAACACAAAGGAGTCGAGAGGGCCAAAGTCATATCAAATACCAAAAACTCACAGCATATAGTCCAATTATAGAAACAACAGACAAACACCAAAAACTTACAAAAACAACAGGTAGACAACAAAAGGAAGCCCACCCAGCAACAACACACACCACCCATCACTTAGTTAAATCCTCCCACTCCTCAAAGGGGAGTTTCATCATATCATCCCCAACCCACTTGTTGTTGGAATCCTCCTCCATAGTCTTCTTGTCAACCTCCACTTTCAACACCTCAGATAGGGTAAAAGCTTATCAGTGGATGACCTTGATCATGAAGCATGTCAACCTTGTGAATTTCTTTTCCAATTTATCAACCCGAGTCTGCAAATTATTGAGCTCTTCTCCCTTATCTTTTTCCACCTTGTTACTCATCTCAACCTGAGTCAGATGATCTGAGGACTCTAGTGTGGATTCCTCAAGGATCATCTTGTTTAACTCAAGAAAATGGTTCAGACCTTCCACAAACTCCTCGGTCTCTTCAACAGTATTGTGCTTGCTCTCCTCTTTGCTACCATTCTACTTAGAACTACTAGAAATCTCACCAACCAGCACCTTCATTTTGTTCTTTTCCAATCATTTAGATCTTCTAACACTAGTCTGCTCATTCCCCATGTCAACATTGGTTGCAACCACCATATCACCATGGGAGTCTTTGTCAGCAGAGTCCCCATCATCAGTAGGATTTACTTTGTTATTGAATATGTGGTAGCTTATTTAATATTATTTTGAATGCATGTTAAAATATTTTATTAGATAAAATGGGTTATTTTCTTTATAATATTAGTCTAGTGGAAAATAAGATAATAGGTGTAAGAAAATTATTACTTAATCAAATTTTATTAATTGTTAATATATCTTAGATTTACTATGAAAATAAATTGTATTAATTTGTTAATGTATCTTTGATTTACTCTATTTTCTTAAAGTCCTAAGAACTTTTGGATACTAGACATTATTCTTGAGATTTATAAGATAGTATAACATGGCTATTAGATTAATGTAAATTGAATTTAACTATTATACTCTATTTAATTTGTCAAATAGAAATAGGAGTAAATGAATTAATTATATTTGAATTTAAATTATGAATGATATAGTTTGTATTTGAATTAAGAGTAAATTTATTAATTATATTTAATTTTAAATTAATTAAGTATTTTTTCAATCTGACATTATTTCATATGCATCTGAACCAATATAAAACTTAAGGAGGTGAGTATATCATGACCTTAGAATAATTCCCTCTAAATAAAAAAATTAATAGACATTCTTTCCTATTCCACTTGCCTATTGAAGCTATTAATGATCCATTGTAACTCTTGCACATCCTGACCAAAATTAGTCAATTTGAATAAATGGAGAGTTATTTTGTAATTGTCAACCACTATTTGAATAAGTGGTTCTTTTGTTTCAGGGATTTTATTGATCAGGAGGATAACATCATGGAAGGAGAATGAAGATTGTTGTGAGAGAGAAATGTAAATTAGGTACATTTGTCCACCAAATTCAAACACTTACTCTTATCTCATTCTCATAAATCTGAAACATTTGGAAAAGTATGGTATAGTATAATATGCCAAAATGCAGAGTTAAGGCATTAGATTATTCTCTTCCTTTTTTTATATGTCCAAAGCTCAGCATCTAATTTGATTTAATTATAAGTTATCAGATTTGTAGACAACAGTCAAATTTAAATGAAAAAAGGAAGAAAACGTTAATGACTACTTATAAATACATCAAATAATGGTATAGGATTGCCCAGTTTAAGTACCCATTACATTCACAGTGTATTAACTTGTTGGGCTATAGCCTAGTGGCTATGTGTATTTTCATATTATATATGGCATGGCTTAAAATCTTGGTCCACTATATTATATATAATCTATGTCTTTACATCAATGTGGGTGATAGCACTTGCATCTAAAGGAGATTCAAGGATTACGTTGATAAAAGAATTGTGTATGTGTGCCATAGAAAAATGGCCCCTTGTCATTTCCATGGCCTTTTAGGTCTCGTTTCACGATTTTTGGTCTATTTTGCTCTGATTTTATATTGTAATGTGGCTTGAACATGCATATTTATGTACTAAAATTCAAATAATGACGTCTTGTGAAGGTGTTCATGTGAAGTGTTGTAAAACATTTCTACACTCTTCTAGACTCTATCTATTACAATTCACCTAAAAATCACCTTTTTATCACTAAAAAAATCTATTTTGAAGTGTTGTAAGTCTTGTAACAAGATTTCATGCTTTTCTAGGCATAATTTCACTATTTACACCTTTCTTGTGCTTTATTTGACCCTTTATGCCCTTATAAGCTTTAATTAAGTGTATTTTTTAATGTAAACTGACAAATAACATTAAATGTAACGTAATTATACACCCACTTTCGTCCTAGGTGGGACCCATTCGCCATGGGTGGCGAATGAGTCCCCCTTGGCTCCAAATTCAAAATATTTTAAATTTCCTTTCGGGTTTTTATTCAAAATCACTTGATGTCAGCCTATGATGAGGTATCAATGGGTTACTAAGGCACAAGATTGTATAAATAAGTGATTTTCAACTCATTTTACATCTCCTACAATCACACATCACATCCAAGTAATCTTTTCATTCACTCAAGCATTCAATCACTTTATAACATCAAATCAAGCATTCATCAAGCATTTTGAAGCATCCATTGACATATCTTCATATTTTATTCAACAAGGGTTTGACCTTTGTAGGTAGATTTTACAAGCATTTAGGTGTTGAAGAGTGTCAACAAGTCAACAAGGTGTTTCAAGTCAAATCAACCATATTTCAAGCTTGGAGAAGGTATTTTGTCCATTACCTGCAGAATTGACTTCGGCAACCCGACAAGCAGACATCCTCAGATTTGGTGTTGCAGAGTTGTCTCCTAATTTCTCAAAATTTTGGGAGAGGATTGATTCGCCACTAGTGATGAATGAGTCCCACCTTAAGGCTGGAAACCTATTTTTTGTTAGATTCTGAATCCCGACACTTAGAAACTGGTTCCTGATAGTTTTCATTAGAAGTAGGACTGATTTGCCACCCTGGGCGAATGAGTCCCACTGGTGAATTTCTGTGACTCCAGACAACATTCAAAACATTCCAAAATCCTCATTAGACCTCCAAGTGCACACTGATTCAACTCATTTCTTTATGTTTTGCATTTATTCCTTCATAACTCATTGTTTGCATATCACATTGTGTTTTCCAACATAGCATAAATCTTAAGTTTTGCATACAAAATCAGTCATTTAGGTCACTTAATTTCATTTAAATAATTTCATTTAGGCATAATAATATCACACATTGCATAATTTGAATGAACCTAGCTAGCATTTTTGGCCCTACTCTCTCCTTTTAGGTGTAAAACCTTAGAAGAGCTAGAGAGTCTTGTGGGTACCAAAAATCTACGGTTCAGTATGTCAATATGTTAGAGATATGTGTTTTTGCATGGATGTGTTGCAAATTCTAGTTGCATGTGACTAGATTAAACAATTAATAATAATAAACTGTGCTAAATAATGGAATGAAATAAACTTAGACAAATCTATATTTTTTCCTTAAAGAAATCAAGTATTATATGATTATAAAATATTTGTATACAAATTTAAAACATAAATCAATACAAATGAAAAAAGAAAGTTATCATCAAATTGAAAAAAAACACTACAAATGTAAATAGAATGTTCCCATCCAATTGTCGAATCAATGTTTATCTGGATTTTATATGATAAGTAAGATTTTGGAGGCTTTTACCATTAAATGACAATTGATTTACCATTAAATGACAGCTGAAACTTGTTTTTGGACAACTCAATAGTAATTTACAAGTGTGAGACTTGTTTCATACTCAAATCTTAGACTATATGTAACCTATTGACTAATAATGCAAGTAAACTTCTTACCATTAGATGAATATCTACAACTAATTTTGCATGCAAGTTTCTAAATACCTTCGTATCAAATTTGATATTGTATTTATCCACTCCATGAGGTGACTACTAATTTTGTCATTTTTATTTTCTATTTACTAACCTTGTCCACATTTCCACATTTTGCATGCATGTAGTTTTAGTTCTTGGTTTACTATATCTTTCCATTCACAAGGCTAGCCTATGCTTCCACATTTTGCATGTAGATCTACCAACTATTGAATAGAATCTTGTCATAACCCAATTTTATTGCTTATTTATCATAATATGGTAAATTGAATTATGAAACAAATTCAATTAAATATTAAATGGAGAATTTTGAATATTCAAAAATTGAATAAAAGAAGTTGACTGATGTTGACTTTGCAAACTTTTGGAAATTATTTTATATGTTACCAAGAATTAAATGTTAGTGATCAATTTGCAAGTGCAAGTGTGTGCAGTTGCAAGGTGACAGGTTGAAGGATGAGAACACGGTTGAAGTAGGATTTTTTATCTAGATCGAATGGTAAGCTAGTTGGAATCTGGGTGCACACACCACAAATGGCATGATGACTTGCATTTCAACTAATTTTCATATATAAGAGAACATAATTTCTTGACTTGAATTGTTTTAGTGTTTGAAAATTAATGGCTTGTAGATTAAATTTTCTACTCAAACTCTGTGTTTTTAAAGAAAATGAAAATGAGTATTGTAAAGAAAAATCCTTTGTTAGTATAAATAAATACACATATATATAGATGCTCGAAAAGAAAATTCAAGTTCCTTGTTTTAAATGATACTATATGGAACTTATAATCCATTCCAAACAAACAACTTATAGATGAATGCATATATATATATATATATATATATATATGTATGTATGTATGTATGTAAAATAAATATGAATACATACATATACATATATATATAAATATATGTAAATACCTTATTTGAATACAAGGTAAATGTGAATGAAATAATTTAAATACATATAGATATATAAATATAAGTATATATATACATATATATTACATACGTATACATATTCAAATTTATTGAATTCAAGTTGACAACTGACATATTATGAATCAGACTATGGAAATCAATGAAAAATCACAAGGAAAACCCATGATGGACGTGGTCTACCGAAATCATAAAGACAATGTCTAAAATTAGAGGCCAATGGCTATGGCAAGAAAAAAAAGCCATAATTGTAGCACCCAGCCACATGCAAGAAAGTGTGGTTTCCATTTTCGAATGGGAGTGGCGGAAGAAAAGCAAGGATCAATTTGGAAAAAAATTGACAAGAAGCAAAAAGGTAAAGAAGAGAACGCAATGGTAGGAAAAATCTAAGGAAAGCTTTGTCCAATAAGCTCGACCATTGAGGAATTGCATGGCCTTAGCTTACTTTTTCTTAGGACTTAGAATGGATCCTTATTGGCTAGCCTTTTGTGCTAGACCGAGGCATTGAACCCTTAAGATGTGACTGTTATGTAAGTTTGCATGGTGATGTAAGTCATATCATGGCTATCATAAATCTTATTCTAATCAAATGTGTACCTTTTGGTGTTTTATTCTGTAGAGGTTTGCATGCCAAACCTATCAAAGAGGATATAATCCTCTGTGTTACCTTTGATATGCATCAACTATATTTTACTTTAAACATATCGCCTTCCATTATCGGCTAGGCCAATAATGGAAAGGGGAAAATCATTCATTATTAAGAAATGTGGAAACTATATTTGCATAAAGAGGATGCCCTCAATTTGAATAACCAATGGAATGTATGAGTCAGGTTTCATTGTAACCTTGTAAGGATTGATCCTCATGATCGATTGGTTAATTTATCTGAATATGAATCAGATTTGAGTCTATATGACGTATAGTGTTGCATGCATTAAGGGATAAGCTAGAATGCCCATAAGGGAAATTTTGAATATAATGTTGAGGTTAAGAAAGGAATTCCCCGACAATAGAAATGGGTCGAATCTAGAGCAACCCTTTTTTGTTTGTTGCAACCTGAATAGGAAAAAGTATTGTTTGAACCTGAAACTTCTGTGCATTCTTAAATGAAATATTTCCTCAAGAAATTCATCAACAAACATGTTGAACTTGGTATCTTTATATTATTAAAGTTTCTCATCGTAATTCTAGTGATGAAAGTGTTCAAGATCTGGATAATAGACATTCTATCCTTATGATTGAAACTGGGCTATTTGATTTGTTTATATTCAATTCATAATGGAAAACCCGTTTTGTATTAAATGGTAAACATTTACTTGTAAAGTGATCATTTAGCATGTAAACAGCTTGAGATCAGAAAATAGAGTAAATGGCATTATTTGTCTTTAAATATAACTATTTAATTTAAAACAGTATTGTGTTGATGTAAACAATGGTTCATCTTTTGCAAACAACTCTATTTTATTAAAAAGTTAAAATTATAGCTAAAAATAATCTTTCTCAATAAACTATTTAGTTGGAAACAACTAGTTTTATGACTGTTTAGTAGGAAAGAGTATTGTTTCTACTTAAACAATGAATGTACATGTGTGAACAACTTTTTTTATAACTGTTTAGTAGGAAACAATACTTCTTCTATTCAAACAATGAATGTACAAATGTGAATATCTTGTTTGTAACTGTTTAGTAGGAAACAATACTTTTTTTGTTCAAACAATGAATTTACAAATGTGAACAACTTCCTTTGTAACTGTTTATTAGGAAACAGTACTTATTTTGTTTAAACAATGAATATTCTTATGTAAACGGCCATGTTAGAATATCTCATATGTGAGAATGCAATAACAATATGTGTGAAACTATTAGCATAGACTTGTTCTGACTCTTTATTTTTGACAAAAGAAATGTCAAATGGAATACTATTTTAAGATTGCAATCTGAATTAATGATTATTTCATAATGTATGCACGAATTTTAAATATAAGTAGGCACATATATGTGTATGCACATAGAATTCATCTATATACATACACATACTTGTGACATACCTTCTTCTTTTTTAGTACATTTATAAAAGTAAAATACTTATGATGAAAAGTAGAGAATAGTCATAAGATTGATATGATTGATTATTGAATTACTCTGTGAATCATAAATCTGATTTCTATTTAGAGAGTAAACTAGAATTATGATTTTCTTCTTTTAAAAACAGTTAAGAAAGAATATTTAATACTTGAATAGAGCAGTGATACCTTAGTTGACTAGAGCACCTCAGGGTAGATGTTGCTAGAGGGTAGATAGTTGTTATGAGTTATATAGTAGAAAGTTACCTTTCGGGACAAGTGTTGAAATAGAGTTCAGAGAGTATAGGTTTGCTTTAACAAAACCTATTGTTTTTTGTTGTTGCAACACATTTATTATGCTTGGCAAAGCAATATAGTTCATTATGTATGTATGAATGAACTCTATGATTTCACTCTCTGCCATTCCTAGCATAGATCTTTCATTTTCTTTTCTAACTAGTAGATAGAAATTGCATGTTGATGAATGGGCATGCAACAAATTCCACTTTGCAGATTTCTCTCTTTCTAAACTTTTCATTCAGGGTCGGGTATTCTTCAAGTCGAAAGAATACGGGGAAGCTTAAGCTTTTTGGTTGGGTGGTAAAGTGCTTCAACCATATTCTTTTCCATAAGTGGAGGCAAGTGTCAAAGAAGAACCTTTATTGTTCACAATACTATTATAGTCTAAGATGTAACTAATGTAATTCATTCTTGTACTTGTGTAATGACTTTGTGGCCTTTGGAGCCAAGTCAAACCTGATATTGTAATTTGACTTTTGAAGTGAATATATGAATCTTTGACTCATTTGAAATGGACATGTGTAGCTTTTATTGACTTTAGCCACTAGTTATGTCTTTTTAATTTGGAGTATATTCATGTGTCATTTACAATAATATTAATCAAGTAATAATTTCAAATGGGTTATTACATTTGGTATCAGAGCTTAGGGTTCAGCTATAGGCCTTTGAGTCCACCATAGTTGACTAGGGGTAGTTGACCCTTGACCCAAAATTTGGATGTCCTGAGAATTGATTGAACATGAATTGAATGTAGGAATGGGAAGGTCAAAGGGAAGATGGAGGAAAGGGAAAACTATTAGAACCTCACGTAAGAATGATGTAAAGGAAGAAAACACCAAGATGGAGGTTCAATCAGAAATTATCGATGATGAAACTCTAGCTCAGGCTCTTACACGACTCAAGCTAGAGAGAGGCTTGAAGATTGATGAGAAGCAAACACCTAAGATCAAAAATCTTTCACAATTGGGGATTGGCCTCGAGGGTGTGGACCCAATGCACTCTTGTTGACTAAACAGGAAAAGGAGAGCTTGTCCACTCAACCATCCTCTTCTGTTAAGTTTGAAGTAAACTCTGATGATGACCTATAGGAATGTGTAGGATCATGATGCACCAAAAAGTAGCAATATGATGGGTATTTGTAGGGTATGTGTTGATAAAAAAATTTACCCAAAATTGATGAAATGAAAAGGGTTTTTAAAGGAGATTCTCAAATTTTCAAATATAAATTATGTTTTACTTTTAATTTAATAAATAATTATTATTCATTTTATTTGAATTCTGACTAAAGTCCTAATTGATAGGCTAATTGAAAAATATCTAGCTTCAAAGCGGTATCACATTTTTTGAATCCAAAAACATGCATGACATTCTATGATTCACATACTATAGGATTTAAAAAAAGAAAATTGAATTTCATGAAGTTTTGACCCAAGTTAAGGTGGTCACATACAAGTTTTAATATGTTTTAAAAGTTGTAACAAAAAATCATAATTAATTATTTACTTGGAAAGAATACAAAAAATATGCATCACATCTAGACATGAGTCCTCTACTCATGTCTAAAATCTTAAAAAAAAATATTATGATTTTATTGTGGTTAGGGTGGTCAAACACACACCTACTTCTTATTTTTTCCCTGAAATTTAAGTACTACTGCATTGAAATTTCAAATTTTCACCAATACATTTTCTTTTAAAAATAAACCTAGTAGTTTAGAAACCATTCAATTTTACATATTCTTTTCTTACATATTTTGAAATAGTAGAGATAACTTATTCAAATTTTTAATCAAGTTGCTTAACCTCATTTTTCTAAAATTTTGCCACTTAAGGGCCTATTTTTTCCATAATGAATTACACATCCCCAAAGGAATGTCCTCTTCTCGATCACGAGGAATTGGAATGATGTAACAAGAATCCTATTGTAAATAATGTTCTATTGACTCACCTTAAATAAAATCAAATAATATTTTTTGGTGTGTTCAAAGAGAGACTCTAAAATGTGTATATTATGCATGACAGTGTATGTATTCTATGTTAAGGGATGTATGCATATAAAAATTATGTGATGAATCATAAGAATGTTTATTCATAGAACCTTGTGTTGAGATGCGATAAACATGACTGTCTTGTAGGATATGTGTGGGACAACATGGTGACCACCAGGCAAGATGAGGGTGGTAATGGTTTTGATAATAGACCAAAAAAGAGACTAGAGAAAATTCTAGAGCTTCTAAATCGGCAAGAGTCTTGCATGGATCATATAGAGAAATAATTTTGAGTGGAAAATGAGGACCAAGACCATAGGAATATAGAAGGAAATCAAGGAGATGGTGGTCCAAGGGTAGACCCACAAGGGTGTATTGAGGAAGATCTTGGGAAAGACCTCAAAAGAGTAGCACCGCCCAATTTTGATAGTAAGTTTATCGAAATGGGAGTTGAGGCTTGGATTATAGAAATAAAAAAAAATACTTTGGGCTTTGTAACCTTTATGAAAAGACTGAGGTGGCATGGGCTATGTTTTAGCTCTCAGGTGAAGTAGCAAATTGGTGGGATAATGAGAAGTTAGAATGAAATATTTAGCCTGCTGAGATCACTTGGGGACTCTTCCTCCAAGATTTCAAGAAGAGGTGGTTACCACAGCTTTTCTTTGACAAGAAAGTGATGGAATTTTAGGACTTAACCTAGGGAAATATGACTATGATTCAATATTCAGAAAATTTCACCAACCTATTGAAGTATGTGCCCCAATATTAAGGAGATGAACGGTTCCATATCTATAAATTTATAATGGGACTCATACCTCACATAAGTGCTGAAGTGGATATGCACAAACCTCAAACCATGAATGAAGTCTTTCAAAAAGCCACCAAACAAGAACAGAAACTACATCATCTATCCAATCTTCGTAGCGATTCAAATTCTAAGTCACGGTATGGGAAGAAGAAATTCCATAAGGGAGACAAGAACCATCAAATCCGTAATCTCAAGAGGGGAAGTGAATCGCAGGAGAAGGTTGAAGATGGTAATGGTCGAAGGAACAAGAAAGAAAACAAAGGCAAGGGTAAGGATGACCATAAGTAGAAGGGCTTTAGAGAGGACAATCCAAGAGGTCGCAAAGGGCCTCATGATGGATGTTATACTTGTGGAGGTGACCATTATGCCTCGAATTGTCCTCAGCGTAGAAATTCATGAAAGGAAGGAAGTTACCAAAAAAATTAGCATCACTAGATCCATGTTGCAGTGGAAAATAGACAGGCAAAGTATCAAGCTTCACCAATTTAGCTAATGGGTAAGCTCTATGGCCGATCTATCTCTATCTTAATTGATACCGGAGCAACCTAATATTTTATAAATCCTGTAAAAATATCTTAAGATAAATTAGGACCTAGATACATAGAAAAATCATGACAGTCCAAGATGGTAATTGAGCAGAGCTTAAGGGTAGATACCTATCTCTTTTTACAAGTGAGTTAGAGCTCCAACCTTCAAACTCAAGCTTCAAATTTGTATGTGGCACCTAGGGCTCATATGATGTAACTTTGGGAATAAATTGGTTAACTGGGCATAAGACTTTAGGGTAGGTGCAAGAAGATGGGGGGCCAAATTTTGGCCAAATTTTTATAAAAAAATTGATAGATCATAACATGAGCGCATTATAATGTGCTCACGTTATGAGCCATTAAAAGCAAAAAAAATAAGAAAATCGAATTCATTTGCATTGTGATTGTTTTTTTTTTCTGCCTGCAACCAAAACCCTTCATTTGTGCACTCGCATTCTAGGAGGATTCATCTTGAAGTTTTTTCATCAAATTGTTGTTGTTTCATCGCTAGGATGTTGCCACATTGACAAGGAGGTCTAAGAGGTAAGGATTGTTTTTTTTTTTGGTGAATTTGTTATTTTTAGGTTGTTTTTTATATTTATTTGTTGAATTTGTAGGAGATGTTAATGAACCTGCAAACCCTCCTGAAAATCCTCAACAAGAAGAGCAACAACAACATCAACAAAATCCTCAAGTTCAACAACCACAACAACAATCTCCTTCACCAATCCCTCAACATCCTCCTAGCACTCAACAAAATTTAATAAGTGAAATTGAAAACAATAAAAAACAAATTGAGGAGTTAGTCACAAGGTTGAACGATCCAAACAGTTCAACCATGGAAAGAAAAACCCTTGAAAAATCACTCAAAGAAATGTTAAAACATGTAGATTCAATCAAAAAACAATTAATTGGTTGGCAAGATAGGAGGCAGGCGGCTAAGGATTATTACCAAGATAAATTATCATATAAAGATGTAAAAGATATAAAAATTACAAAATTAGATTTGTACTCATTATTCACTAACCCATTCACAAATACAAATCTTAGCCTCAATGCGAAAAGGTTTCATATTCATTGGTGCCACCACCAACAAATTAGGACCTTTTTTGGGATAGGTGGTACATGGTTTTTGATTACCCACCATGCAACAATTGTGAAGTCCTACAATATTTCCCAAGGAAACTATACTATGAGTTCATCCTAAAAAAATCCTGAATTATTTTGATATGAGGAATTTTTAGGGGAGAGGTTGGGGGTCAGCTCAATATAGACTCGGTGCACATCAGGATCCTAAGTGGCAAGCGAGATAACCTCTTGCTAGGCCACCTCATGGGCACATCGTTACCCCTTCCATCACAAAGGAGAGTGTTGAGGTAGACACTTTGCAGACCATCAACTCTTTGACCCAAAGTGTCATCCAGCAGGCTAGCCCTATACTGCAGTGTCATCCATGGGAGTCTTCGAAAGGGTGGGGCTTTCACCACATTTGTGTCAAGCTTGTGGGGCGACTTATTCATATGACCCCACCGACACTCAGGAGGCTACTACGTAGGATACATCTGCAACTATGGAGATGGTGAAGGTAGCTGACATTTTGAATGAGGCCTATGGCATCGATACTCAAGTAAATGTTAGCATGTTCATTGAATTTAATTTATTAAATTTCAATTTTGAAATGCAAGATTAACTAATTTACTTTTATTATTTTGATAAAGTTTCAAGGTCACAGTGTTGATATTGGATACACTGGCCCTACACCCATTTATTACTCCACTGCATCTACCGTTGAGGTATGTAACTAGTAAACAATTATAAATTGATTACATGTTAATAGCATTGTTTTATGAATGGTATTCTAATATGTGATTTTGGATGTTGAATAGGGAAATATTGAATATTTTGTGGGAACACCTCCCAATGCCAGTGGATTTACACAAACCTACACACTGGTAATAGAACAAAGAGTTTAACTAATGAATTTTACTTAATAGATTTGTGTAGTTTATATTCATATCGTTGATTGCATTGCATTGCACATCTTTAAAACTCAAAGCATTACTTCACATTCCATAACTAATAACTAGATGTTGACAGATGAAAAAATTTCAACTACATTATGGTTGTTTATAAAGTCAACATAAGTAGTGATGCAATTACTTCACGTAGCATAAGTAATAAGTAGGAGCAGATTCCAATTGCATTTGCTTGTCATGGCATTCCATGAGACCACTTTTTACTGAGGAATCTTTTCAAAAAGTTCATTGCCTTGTCTATGCTATAGATGCTTGGAATAAATATATGAAAGAATAATAGTAAGAAATAGCATAGACAAGGCAATGAGTTGTTTGAAAAAATTCCTCAAAGAAATGTGGTCTCATGGTGATTTCCATCACCATGAGACTCAATTTCTTTGAGGCATTTTTTCAAACAGCTCACCGCCTTTTCTATGCTACCACATTTTCACATTTTCCATACATGTCTACCAAAGAATTTTATCAAACAATTCATTTCCTTGATGCTATGGCTAAAAGCCTAAAAAAGGTGTTTTCCAACAAACTATGGATGCTTGGAAAAAATCTATCAAAGCATAATAGTAAGCAATAGACAAGGTAGTGAGTAGTTTGAAAAAATGTTTCGAGAAATGCAGTCTCATGGTGATGGAATGTCATTCCATCACCATGAGACCACATTTCTTCGAGGAATTTCTTCAAATATCTCACCAAATTTTCTATGCTACCACATTTTCCATACATGTGTACCAAAGAATTTTATCAAACTACTCACTTCCTTGCTTCTATGGTTAAAAGCCTAAAATAGGTGCTTTCCAACAAACTATGGATGCTTGGAAAAATTCTATCAAAGCATAGTAGTAAGCAATATCATATTCAAGGAAATGAGTAGTATGAAAAAATTCCTTGAAGAAATGTGGTCTCATGGTGATGGAATGGCATTCCATCACCATGAGACCACATTTCTCTTAGGCATTTTTTCAAACAGCTCACTTCCTGAAGAATAGAAACCAACCCTTTAGCCAAAATTCCCCTCCAAATTATTTTCAAGGTCCTCATCCTCAATTTACCAATCCATGGAACCTTCCACCTTTTATTCCACTTGTTCATGTCCCCACCCCTCCCTCTTCATTTCATGATCACCCTCCATCTCATAACCAAGACTACACTATACCATCCACCCCATCCCAGCATAATACCATAGAGAAGGCAATGAACTGTTTGAAAAAATGCCTCAAAGAAATGTGGTCTTATGGTGATGGAATTCCATGACACATTTGTTTGTAATGGCATTCCATCACCATGAGACCCCATTTCTTTGAGGCATTTTTTCAAATAGTTCACTACCTTCTCTATGCTACCACAGTTATCGTGCATGTCTATGAAAGCATTTTATCAAATGATTCACTACCTTGTTGCTATTGGTAAAAGTGTAAAAATAGGTGCTTTTTAACAAGCTATGGATAGGGAAAATAGTAAGCATGATAGTTAAAAATATAGTTTAATAAGTACTCAATTTTTTGTTCATTATCTCATACATTATAAGCCATGGCATGGATCTCTATTGTAGTTTTCATGATTGAATAAATTGTTGTTTTATTTTCAAATGTGGGAAGTGGATACACCTCTGAATGTTAATAGGGAAATGGATCTTGGTGTTTCATCTTCTATAGAGTCCTTGATGGCTCTCATAGAGGAGGTATGAGGCAAATTACTAAATTTCAATTTACGTTCATTGTTAGAGTTGTTAGTTAGTGAGAAATCAAACCATTATTGATTCGTAGTTTATTTTATCTTTGGATGGTTTCTACAGGGATTTAGCATGCCACAACATGAGCATGCGAATCTTTCCCATGAGGAGAGATATCATCTACTAGCAATAAGTGATTATTTTGTTAAATATATCATTTTTTATAATATAATTTCTATATATTAATGGATTTACTTCTTATTGTAATAGATAAAGCTTGACCAAGAGTTGAACCCTAGGAGGAGCACCAGGAGCACTCCTCAACCTTAATATAAATGAGTGATAGACCTATCACCATCTAACCGACAAGCAAAGGGAAAGAATTTATTTCGAGAGGATGCAAAGCAATGACTTTTGATTCTAGAGCCCTTTGTTGTATGCCTATATGGAATTTTTGTACATATTTTATATATTGGATATATTTGACATTGTATGCCTATATGGCATTCTTGTAAGCCTATATGGCTATTTTGTATCTATTTTATACTTATATTGACATATATTGATGTATTCCTACATGACTATTTGGTTAATACAAATCTTTTTTATCGATGGTGTCCATATTTGCATTATAAATCCATGGTTCAATAGATATGAGTTACGTGTATTCAAGTGTATACTTTACAACTTACGTGTATTCCAATGTATACTTTGCAACTTACATGTTTCCATGTGTATACCTTGTATTCATGCATATGCTTTGCATTAATTTGCATATACTATGTATTTGTGTGTATACTTCAAGGCTTATGTGTTTTTGAGTACTTGTGCTTCCCTTATTCACATGTATTCTTGACTTATTCATGTGTATACTTATTAATTGGTTAGCCCTTGGTGCATGGGCACCTACAACCACTTCTCAAATCATACCTTGGTGGTAATTTTTCATGAGATGTCCTGGGTGGATTAAATATTTTAAGTGTTTAGTAATGGTTTTTATTTAAAATAAGGTCCATTTGATCATTTTCTTTCATGTAGTTGGGTTTTGTGTAGGTTAGTGGTCAACTATGCACAAAGTGCACTCTTGCTATGAATGGTGTCCAAAATTGAATTGTAAGCCTTAATGGAAAATATATGAATTTATATGAATTGTGCAAGGGTGAATGTTGAAATGATGTATTAGGAGTAATTTTAAAATGGTCTAAAAGTTATTAGTTAGAGTCATTAGGTCGGAGGAGTCTAAAATTGCAAATTTGTGAGTTGCTTAACGCAACAAATTTGTTATGTGTTTCCCAAAAGTTAGTTTTTAGTGGTTATGGGCGTTGAAGGGAGTTGGTTATAATTTTAAATGTATCAAAATCATAATTCAATCCTGAATGTGGGGTTCAATTAATAGCTTTTGAAGATTTGATGCTCTTCCCAACACTAAAACTAGGGAATATCAACAATTTTCTGAGTTTTTCAGTTTCTTTTCCCTGTGTATAGCCCAGTACAGGCCTCCCATGTTTGGAAATTCATGAAATATTGTAGTGGAAGGTATTAAAATTTTTCTCTATTGGTTTTGTGACTCCTTTTGGTTGTTTTGGTTAAAAGAAAACTCATTTCTTCCTTATCAGCCTGTACAAACCAACAGGGTCTGGGGTTTTTTTCAATTTTGTAATGGAGCCTTTCCTCCTACTATGGTGACTTGTGACTCATAGGAAAGGCTTATAATGTTTTTTTTTCAAGATTCCTTAACTCATTTAGTAGTGGCAAGGCATCAATAGGGCTAGTGATGCTATCTTAGGATGTGAATGTGAGATTTTGGATTGAAATGGAGGAACCAAAGTGGTGTTTTTGAGATCTATTGAGTCAAAAGGCTAGGTGAAGGTTTATTATGTATGTTAAAACCCTAAAAAACTTGTTTGATGCTTTGGTGAGGTTTGGAATTCCTTGGAGCTATGAGATGCTAAAAACCCAGGTATTTGTTAGGAAATTGAGGGTTTTAAGAAATTATGGCTTAGAGGTTGTGTGCTTGTCTAAAACCTGTGGAATTGGGATTTTTTGACCTTTTTGATGATTTTCCAAGAGTTTTTTGGGTTAGAAGAAGTTTAAAGAACAGTTTGTTTGTAAAACAGGGCTAATTTTGTGGCCTTTTTGTAGGGTAGTTTGAAGGATCTCCAATAAATTGCAAAGCAACCTTGTATGTTTGGCTTGGAAATGGTGTTTGGGGTCTGAGTAGATGCTATATGGATGATGAGATGGTCCTTGAGAGACCTTCTCTAAAAGGATAAGACAATTTGTTGGGTTTGAATCCTTTTTAACCATGTTGATTATAGTTGATTCAAGATGGTTGAATGTAATAACAAAGGTTGTTGTTTTACTAAAATCTGATTTGATTGAGTCTTCTCCACCTTGACTCTACATCAGCCCTAGAATTGATCATTGTTTTCCTTCATGGTTTTTCTTGAATATTTATTGATTGATGTTAAACAACTTTATTAGTTGATGCTAAACAACTTCAATATTTCTAGGAATACTAGTAGACTTACAAATTGCACAAATTGCACAAATTGAAAAGAAAATATTAACTATAAATAAATGCACTAATTATTAACTTGATAATTGATTAAGAATGATTATAATATATATCAAGAGATGGGCCTTCTAGAATGGCAACTGCCAACTAGAAAATAGGTAAAACATTCCCAATACTTTGAAAGCAATAATCCACCCAAAATTGCAACGGGAGAGAAGGCTTATTTAAGATCCTTGAGAAATGTATTTCCTAATGCTCCCTTGTTCTTACATATCCCAATTTAGTTTAATCCAAAGAGTTCCATTAAATTCTTTAGCTAAAATCAAAAAACAATTTTTTGATTGGTATTCCACGAGATGTTTCATAAAAAGATTCTGCTATATTTAATCTTTTGATTGGAACAACTCATTTAAGAAAAGGATACATAATCTTCACAACACTTGAAAAACATAATATTCATAGTAGATGATGAGTAGTTAAATTCTTGACACATTATCATAAAAAAAATTATCTTGAATAGTCTTTAAAAATTTTCACAGCATAATCCTCACAGTACAAAATGAATTGTTATGTTCTTGATCCATTAGCATATAAACACGTTGAAAGATATATATGTCAACTTTTTGCAATATTATTTCTTGTATAGGAAATGGACTTGGGAGAAAGCTTTATAATTTATAATACAAATAAGAAATGGACTCAAGGGTGGAAACTTTATTTATCACACCAAATAATAAATGTACATGAGAGCATCACTTGTTTCTCTTAGATTCCAATTT
>VDFB02000017.1:90843510-90870426 GCA_007258455.2 Sequoia sempervirens | reverse complement strand
GGGATTAAGGGTTGAGGGTTTAATGTATACAGTAGAGGGTTAAGGGTAGAGGTTTTAAGGGTTTAGGGTTTAAGGGTTGAGGGTTGAGGGTTAAGGGTTTAAGGTTGAGGGTTTATGATTGAGGGTATAGGGTTGAGGGTCTAATGTATAGAGTAGATGATATAGAGGTTGAGAGGGATTAGGGTTTAAGGGTTGAGGGGTTGAGGGGTTTTAGGGTTGGGGTTTGGGAATTAGGGTAGGGAGTTTTCTTGGGTTTGGGGTTTAAGGGTTGAGGGATTAGGGTTGAGGGTAGAGGGTAGAGGGTATAGGGTTTAGGGTTTAAGGTTGAGTGTTTAAGGGTTTAAGGGTTGGGGGTTTAGGGTTGAGGGATTAAGGTAGAGAGGGAGGGATGTATGTATAGAGAGATGGAGAGAGAAGTGAGATAGAGAGGAGAAAAGAGGAGGGAGTGACAAAGATATATGAGGGTTTAGGATCTAGTGTATAGGGTAGAGGGTTGAGAATTGAGGGTATAGCGTTGACGACCTATAGGGTTGGTGGTTTAGGGTATCAGGTTGAGGGATTAGGGTTGAGGGTACATATGGTTGAAGGATTAGGGTTGAGGGTCCAATGTATAGGGTAGAGGGTATCGAGGTTGAGGGTTTAGGGTTTGAGGGTTGGGGATTGAGGGATTAAGGGTTGAGGGTTGAGAATTGAGGGTTGAGGGTTTAATGTATAGGGTAGAGGGTATAGGGTAGAGGGTAGAGGGTTGAAGGGTTGAGGGTTGAGGGTTGAGGGTTGAGGGTTGAGGGTATTGTTGATGGGTGTTTTATGCACTTTCTCAACATAGCTAGTGCATAGGTGCAATACCTCTCTTGAAAGGAAATCTCCAACAACAAGTTGCTGAAAATCACCCCAAGGTCTCTCAGGTGTTAGGTCTTGATGTGCATGAAATTTCTTAGTTGATATTCGATGTGATTTTGCTGTTAATCACAGGGAAGCTTACAGATTTTGACTGGAGATGAGGTGAATCTTAAAATGGAGTTCTTGAGATGGGAAGTTAATATGCAATTTGCTGCAGGCTCAAACAACAAACTTAAACTCCTATTTTATCTTAAGATTTGGCTTTACAATGTGCAATAAACCTTAGAATAGGCTACTTATTAAAAAAAAAGGAAAAAGGGAAGGGAAGAGAAGAGGTTCCTGGGTATGAAATTAGCAATGAACAGTGATCATGGAGGGTTCTATTGTGGACAACTTCCTTAAAACAAAATTTCACTTAACCAGATTGACTCACAGTATGATGAAACTTGTGCAAGCTTCTAAGGATTACAAATATTCAACCATTCATTCACCATAAACATGCATGAAAAAAAGATAGAAGTTTGGAGAAAATTTTAGTTTATGCCTAGACTAACTTTACACAACTATCTACTATCAGTAAACAACAAAAAGTATGGACAAGAAAGGCATCAACACAACAAAAATCTACACAACCATTGAACTGCATTAACTAATCTATCAAAGTAATCTAAAACATGAAGAAAAAAATCAAATCTATCTAAATCAATTAACTATGGGAGATGAACAATGTAACATGCAATAGAAAATCAAGAGTCCACCAAAAGCCAATGAACTTCTATTAAAATTTCTGCAACATGCCTTTACAACAATTGAACTCTGTCTTGAAAATGAGAGGAGACCCCCTATTTATAGTGTTCAAAAATAAAAATGAATGGACAAGATTGAATTGCATTGTGTGGCCAAGATTCAATACAAACTAGGGTTTCACCTACCCCCAAATATATCATAATTTAAAATTACATCTTTGTCTTTTCCCTATTTTGTCCTTATATGACAACATTGTAGCACTTTTGTCTTCTGGTGATTTCCTTTGCTGCAACTATTCTATGAGGACCTTTTCATCAATGACTGGGTTTCCCTCTTGCTTCTTCAAAGCGATGTACTCCATGAACTTGCTGATTAATTCCTGGAGCCTATCAATCTCCATTATATTAGATTGGAGCACCTGGTAGTTCCATTGCTTGGATCGGCCTGCGAGTGTATCCCAATCTCCATCATACTTAGCTGTGTTGTCCTTGAATTGTTTAGTTTAGGAAAAATCCTGAGCAACAAAACTCATAAAATCCGTGGTAAGCTCACCCGAAATCCCATCTTCCATCTTCTTATGGAAATAAGGATTTATCTTTTCTGGATCAATATTGACGGCCGACATATCATAACCTGTCATTAATTTCAAATACTGAATATAGTCTGCCCTAATGTTCTTGGACCAATCAATGTCATGTTCTACCTTGCAGAGCACTTTCTCTAGTATCTCTTTTATATGATCAAAATACAACTTCCACATATCCACCAACTAGTGATTATCCTCTATTAGTGCAAGCTCCTTTTCCCATGTTTTCTGAGGCAGCTTGAGGATGGCCTCAATTTTAGGATAGGTGGACCCGTATACCTTTGGGAAGTCAGTGCAGAACTTCCTTGTGCCCTCAAGGTTTCTTTATACTTCTAAGAACTTATTTTTTATCCTGACAACATGATTGATGCCCATGTTTCCATCATAAAAAACCTATCAAAACCAATCCTTTGTAGTCTTAGTCCAGTTCTTTCTTTTCTCAAGTTTTTCAATTTTCTCCTTGGACATCATTTGTGGTGGTATCGCGGATGTGGTGGGGAGCTCTTCCGTGGATGACCATTGTTGAATATAGTCAGTCAAATTAGCCACATGTGCTTTTAGTTCTTCTTTGGAGATCTCATCCATGTGCATTTGATGCACCGCTGTGGCAACTGACTCCTGGAGGTGATCTATCTTTTGATACCCGGTGGCTGTTCCCAAGTTGAAGGTGGAGATGTTATAAGTTACTCCTTATTCTCCAACCACGGGCATGGAAATTTGCACATTCCTATACCCAGAAGCGTCCATGGTTAGTTTGGATCTGACTTTAGGCTTCTTTTCCTTTTTTCTTACTTGTACTCAAGCTAAGATAGCCTTGAGTCTTGCCTTGGGATCTCTGGGAGTTAGAGTCTTCTTCTCTAATTGCTTTTCTAACCACTTGGGTATCTGAGACTATTCCTTGGGTGATTCATGATCACCTTCTTCTCTGTCCTTCCTAACTTCAATTTCCTTATCACCTGGAGCTTCTTGCTCCATCCTCATGTCTTCTCCTTCTTCTTCATCAGAGTCCCAGATGAACACTATGTCTTTGATCGGGGACTTGGTGGGTGTGCGTTTCTTGGGGATGTTCTCTTATTTATAGGTCTTTTCCTCTTTTTTCAGCCTCATGCTTGTGTTCCTCAGGATGTTCTTCTTCTCTATGAGACTCTATCTCTGGATTTCTTCTTGCTTTAGCCTCCTTCTCAGGCTTATCCATTTGTAGGCTCTTATTAGCTTCATACTCTTCTTTGGGTTTATCTTCTTCTTTATTCTCCTCTTCCTCATGCTGAGGTGGAAAATCTTGTTCTTTCTTTTCTTATTCTTCTTCCTCTCTTGAATGAGGCATTTTTTCATCATGTTTGGGGCTTTCTTCCTGCTCCATAGTTGGAAGTTTGGTATCTTCCTCCATTTTATCACTTGACTCCTTTTCTTCCTCGGAAGGTGGCCTTTCTACTTCCTCTCCAACATCCTTCAACTATCAAGGAAACTCCTCCATGAGGTCTGCATCAAATGTCTCTACAATGTATTTGGTGTCATCATCTTCTTCATCACCCTTAGAGGATTTTGTTTCTTCTCCTTCGTGTACCACCTTATCAATCTGCAAATGTTGGTGCCCTGGGTGTTCATGGTAGTCATCCGCTTCCTCATAGGAATGTTGGAAAGAACTTGTATCAGGGAAGCTTGGATGGCTAGATTCATCAATACTTTAGAAAGCTCAGTAAAAACATTTTTCATATGTTGGTTGAATGCCTTTGGAAGTGAGAGCGCAGGCATTGGTATTGTTGCTGTGGCCAGGGGTAGTGATGTAGTTGGAGACATGGAAGTAGAAGAGAGTGGAGAAGTGGTGGTGGAAGAAGATTCAACGGTCACAACCTACATGGTGGGTGGAGAAGAGGCAAGGTGGACTGGGATATCCATCACCGGCGGAGAAGTAGCAACCATTGCTTGGGAGGCAGTAGTAGTAGAGGTAGCGGGTGGAGATTTTGGTTGCTTAGCCCCCATTTCCTCTCCCTCATGGAGTGGATCTTCTCGAATGGTAGGAATCTCTGTGAAGCTGCCTAATCTCTTATGTTTCTTGGAAGGTTCTCCCTCTAAATTCTTTCTCGTTACACCTTAGGGTTGGGTTGTTGCTCAACAAACTCTTTCCTCTTTCTTGATCTGGTGGATGGAGGAGATTTTGAAGTCTCTCTTGATGGGGTAGTAGATTTCCCACTATCTGTTTCACTTGTTGGTTCATTCTCGAGCCCCTCATAGGTCAAAGTGGCTCCTTATTGCTTCAATTGGGCAATTTTCCCATCAACCCAGTCTTTTGTTTTGGCCTCGATGGGCTTGGTTAGAATATCGATGTTGTCAACCTCTTGTTCTTCCCAGTTAATTAGTAGCTTTGAGAGATTGGAAACTGCATTGTATCGATGATCCATCACTATATTTTCATCTTCTGCTATTTGATCCAATACATGGAACAGGTTGACCCTCTTTATGAAATATGCGATCATTCGCAAATAGTGCCTCATTCGCATTTGATTATCATCTTTGCAATTAGCAAAAAATTCCTTAATGCTATGTAGATGGGCATATTCAGGTCCAAATTCCTTCTTGAGTTTTCCATAGGGGTCCATCCGTGGCTGGGCAGTGTGGAGTCTCAAATGGTATTTCGCCAGTTCCTTCTCTAAATTATTGACACACTGAGAGGTATGGAGTTCGTATAACCCTTGGCTGAAGGAGTGGGGAGAAGGAATCCCTGCCTTATGGTTTTCACTTAAAAGGGTGTGCACATGCTGTAGTTGCTGAGATATTTCTAACAATATTATCTGGTCATTGGGATATCGGGGCAGCTTGTATGTTCTTCTGAAAATCCCCCAGCACGGATATAGGTGAACTTTGGATACTAAATGAATAAGAAGGAAAAATATTTTAAGAATGCATTGGCACTGTGATAGACTCTTCTTTCGAAGTCACCCCCAAGCAATCTGACAATATGATCTATGAAAGCATCATTAACCCTGCAGTAGTCCCTCTTGAAGTTTCTGAATTGTAGTTGAGGGTACATATCATAAATTTTCAGCTCCCTGCCTGGTTCTTCATCCAGAGCTCTGAATAAGACTTTGTATTGGATGTTTTCGGCCAATGTATAGACCGAGTAAGATGTCATTTAGAATTTGGAGGTCTTCTTTAAAACCATAAATTTTTCATGGAAGCAATCACTGATTATCCCTGCGTAGTAGAACTTGTCTTCTCTATGGAGAATCTCTTCAATGAAATACAACATCCACTATTGGAAGTAGGCCACAGTTGGAAGGCCCATTACTCTGCTTAGTAGGGTCACAAAATCATGGTAATCCTCATAAAATTTGTTGTGAAAGAGCTCTTGGGGAACCTTTGTAGCACTGCCCCTCTTCTCCTTCAATCAATACTGATTGATAAGTATTTTACACTTGAGGGGGTCCTGATCCCATATAGCCTTGCCATCATCCATTGTTGGTAGTTCCATCTCCCTGAAGGTAGGGATATGAAAAGTCCTTGTTATTGCCTTAGTGGACATGTCAGCTAGAACATTTCCATCTCTGTCTACTATGGTTCTGGTCTCTTCTTGATACACCTCTCTATAGGCCATAACAAGCTCGAGGTTGAGGAGTACAGGAGGAAAGCTTGCGGATTTAGCCCACCCACTGCTTCTGATATTTCTTGCATTCTTTGTTTTAAGGTTGATTCAGACTCTCTACTTGAATTCATCGCTGTCTATGTGTCTGATATTTGTGTCAGAGACCTCCTTCTAGGTTGAGGTGAGTTTGGAGTTCAAAGGTTCCCCTTGAAACTTATACTTCATCTGGTCCTTGTTGTCTTTTCCATCGGGTGCCTTAGTTTTCTTTCCTTTATCTTTCTTCGTGACTACTCCCAAAGGTCCTACACTTGATTCCATATATCCTGCAGGAAAAAGGGAGGTGAGCACAATCAAGCATGAAAACATATAAACGTTAGCCTAGATCTTACAAACGAAGTTAGATCAAATAATTCAGCATTTTAGAAATCTAACATATCATTCAGATTAACATTAACATTCTACAGGAGGGAGTTTGAACAATTCGGGCCCCAGGGGTCAGACTTCCTTGGCCTGATGGATGTTTTTGATGAGTTGTAGGAGGGATGAGAATCAGGGCATGATGGCTTGCCTCTCCCGACTTGCCTTCAGATTTGGGAAATTTGAGGAGTCCATTAAAAGGAAAGTCCTATTTAAGCATGCGGGTCGAAGTCAATTCATTGATTGGAGAGAATTTGTATCATCTTTTGGGTGATTGAGATCAGAAAGGAGCTCTGCTTAGGCATGACTTTGGTAGGATTTCATTCCGGGGGTGGAGTTCTTCTAGGTAGGACCTATGGTTTGCTTGAGAATTTTGGTCCAGAGGGAGCGGAAAGACGTTGGATGATTGCCATTGGGAATGGTGGATGCCGTGTGGTGGTCCGATGGGGGCAATCTGAGGGATCGGGTTTGAATGGATGTGCAGCCTTCATGTTTACTTCATTGATCTTTTGAAAGTTCAATAGCTGAGGTGAAGTCAGGTTCTAGAGGCCGAGAGGAGGGAGAGAGTTTTCCCTATAGTTACGGTGGTGATGGGATGAAGTCTTGATGATGGTGTCTCGACATGAGGGGTCCGAAGGAGGTTGAGCACTTAGCAAATTTTCTCCATTTTATTTGTGCAACTGTGAGGCGAGTAGAACCTGGAGGGCAGAAGGACATTATCTGAAAGTTGCAAGAGGTGATGGAGGTCAGATGGAATCCCAATGATGAAATTCCATTGGGGATGACCTACAAAGGCTCACTTTTTTTTACATTTAGGCGACCATGATGGGGTCGGTTCCTAGAGGGAGGAATGCAGTCGCCCAAAAGCTATAAGAGATAGTGTTCCTGCAGTGGCGGCCTGTAGACAAAGGTTTGCGGGAAAAACTCAAAAGGCATTATTCAGTCATCATTTATTCATAAATTCAATAAGTAAAAGAGGAGTCAGGGTCTGAGAATCAGATGGTCGAGTTGTGAAAGCTGCCCAAGACAACGAGATGTAGTCAGAGTTCTGCCAGTGGAAATCTACGAGGTGGGATCTGGGACAAGTCAGGACTTTAGGATTTTCAAGCGTGAGTTTTGGGGTAGTCAGCAAGATGGGACCCAAGTGCTGGGAAGTTGTGGATATAAAGTTGCTTGGGGTCGACAGGTTATGAGTGGCGCCCTGCGGATGGAGTCTTGCGGGTGCAGACCCGAACGGGTTGATGACTTTCCCTTTAGCTTATGAAATTTTGTGAAGTTCCAGATGGTGAAAGGATGGGGTCCTTCCGCAATGACAGACCTGAAATAGGTGTTCACCATTCATTGAAGTTTAACTTGTTTCAAGGTTATCGGCGACAATGAGGGGGATCAGGCCCATAGAGTGTGGACGCTCTAGATGAAAAACGACGTCGGGGAGTTAAAGTTTTGTGAGTGATGTTTGGGTCAATTTTGAGGTTTTCTAAATATCCAAGCATATGGGTTTTGTGCGCCATTGTTGGTTCTATTAAATTATCAAGTTCTCTTCCCTTAGACTTATGAATTTTGCATAGAAATTGAAGAAAATTTAAAAGGATGGGTAGGTGGCAAACCTACCTCATAGATTCAATGACAGAGGCAAAAAAATTTAGTAGGTAAGCAACTTGAATTGGCATGGGAACTCCGGGCTCAGAGGTAGCAAAGGGAGATGGCTCTGGATCATTCTGGTCTCTTTCTGCTCAATTGAAAAAATGACAATGACAACTCAAAGTCACCTATTTATAGAAAATAGGGAATTAAATGCTGGTAATAAATGCTCGTATGACATACAACGGGTTGGTGGGTCACAAATTTGAAAATAGTGTTGGAGACACTAGGATCCGACAAGTGGGATGCCATCGAGCATTGGACGTTTGGAAGTTTAGTGCTGATCGGACGACACCGGGGACATTGGGTCCTGATTGGAGGAAATCCGTCAAAGAAAGGCCATTAGAAATGATGAAGAGGAGATGGAAGTCTAAGAGGGGCGACCCGATGGGTCCGATGAGCTCCAGGGACACTAGTTTAAAATACAAAGGCAAATAGTTGATAGGAACCCGCAAAGACTAAGGACTTAGAAAATTTGAGGTGAAAAAATATGGTCACCTGAAGATGAACTCTTTGGGACTCATTGACCATTTTGAATACTAAAATAGGGGGCACACAAAATGAGGTAGCAACAAAATGACTCGATAAGGTGAAAGAAAGAGAGGGTCCTCATTTAGAATGGGGTGTGTGTGTTGAAGGAACAACAAATGGAAACTCTGCTAGAGAACACTCTCGTGCATTGTAAGGATAAATGCTCACTCAAAACCCAGAATCTCTGGTTTCGTAGACCAGGGGCCGAGTATCCAAAAGTGAACCAAGAGAATGGGATCCTTAGTTGAGTCAACCTACGAAACATCTCAGAAGTGTGTATTCAATGAATTCATTTCATTCCTTAGAAACTGTGACAAACGGCCATTAATTTAACTGAGTGAGCTATATAAATTGTCTAGCCTCAAAAGTAACCTGGGAATTTCCCTGCTGCTAGTTAGGTGTCCATAGCCCCAGTGGAGTTGTCGTTGTGACCCCAAGAACATTTCTCTACTTGCACCCGAGCGTCCATAGCCCCGGTAGAGTTATCTGCATGCCCATATGGTTGCTTTATTTCAACATTTTCTTTTCCTTTTCTTTCTTTCAATATTTCTTTTAACACTTTCTTCTTTTTGCTCAACCATGTAAGCATTGAAGCCCACTATGGGTTTGGGAGCCACAATGGTCACTGGATCAGACTTAATATTTTTCGCTTACTAAGTCATCATAAACAGCTATTGTACAACCCTTCAGAAATAATTAATATGCATTTTGGTGCTGGATCTGAGATGAATGTAAGAGGGAGACTCAACCAAGGGTCGAGTTCAAAGGAAGAGTTCAAATGAGGAAGTCATTCTGCGATAGCTATCAAGGACCAACAGTTGAGAGTGAATATTTAGCCAAAGAACACTAAGGATGGACAATAGAATGAACCATTCATTGAACAAGCACAACCACCACAACAGAAACAAAGAACACCCTCGTCAAAACAAACATCTAGGAAATGGGAAAAATGAGAGCAACACAAAGCAACAAAATGAAAGCAAACCAAAAGCAGCCTAAACTAATCTATGTACAAGTATTTACAGGAACAACTCTAAAAGAGCTCAAGATTGGAAGTAATGCTTTAGGTGTTTCTTGTTGAAAGGAAACGAGACATCCTCACTAGTTAAAGTCTTTAAGTGGAAAGCATTGTCTCCAAGGATCTTAGTGATATGAAAGGGGCCAAGCCAAATCTTGTCGAATTTGTTATGTCCCCCTTTCTTTTCATGGGCCTTATCCCAACATAGGACTAGATCAATGATTTAGAAGGCCTTGATTTTTTTTTAGTGAATGAACCATCTTTTGACTACGCCCTAATGTTTGGTAAAATTTTCTATTGCACGGTCACACACTTGTTCTAAATGTAATAGCTCAGCCAAGCGAGCTTCTCTACGATGCCCTCTTCGTAAAATTCATTGATGAACTAGAGGGTAGGGATCTTCAAGTAGATCAAGAATATAGGCTCTAAGCCATAAACGAGGTGAAAAGGGGAATCACCAAGGGCAGCCTTATGGCCGGTGTGATCTGCCCAAAGGGTGAAATAGAGTTGGGTATTCCAGTCCTTGGGATCCCTGTCAAGCAGTTTTTTAATCACAGTAATCAAGTTCTTGTTTGTGGACTCTGCTAGGCCATTTCCTTGGGGGTAATAGTTGGACAATAATTTAAGAGAAATTCCATAATAAAAGGCCCAACTAGAAAACTTAAGTGAGGAAAAGGTAGGCCATTATAACAAACTAAGGCATAGGGGCAACCAAAACGATTTAATATAAAACTTTCAAGAAAATTCGTAACTACCTCTATTGTGCATTGCCTACATGCAATGGCTTCTATCCATCTAGTGCAATAATTAGAAGCAATTAGAATGTACCTATGTCCTACAGACAGTGATGGGATTACTAGACCAATGAAGTCAAGACCCGATCGTGCGAACGATCTCATCTCCAGAACTAGTTGCAATGGGAAATCGACATTCTTCTCTCTAGTTGTGATGGTCTGGCATATGTGGCATGTTCGGACATGGTTGTGAGCATGCTTGAATACTGTCGGCCAATAGTAACCTGCTTGTAGGATTTGATGCGCGGTGGAAGGACTTGATCCATGATCAGTGCCGTACTTGTCATGAAATTCCTTCAAGACCCAGTCTACTTCTTCTTTAGCAAGGAATCTCAGATAGACACTTTCGTGATTCCTCTTGTACAGTATGGATCCTTGCAGCATGTAGTTGTTGCTTTTCAGACAAAGAGAACATTTCTAAACTCCTTGCAGGTGAGGCAAGAACTTGTTGTTTAGCCAATAGTAGACGATATCGTCATACCACTCCCTTGGGGAAACATCTTCAAGCTGATATTGCTGCACTATAAGTTCAGGTCCTGCCTCAACAATTGTTCTGGTGAGTACTTGCCCTCTGACCAACTTCATTGGCTGAATCTCCATGTCGTATTCCTACAATAGGGTAACCCACTTGGCTCTTCACTCTCCCATCTCTTTTTGCATTAGTAATGTCTTCACTGCTAGGTCAGGGACAATGGCGAACACCTTATTGCGCAAGATATAATGTCTGAACTTCTTAACTCCTCGTACAAGGGAATATTCTTGCATTTCCATGTTGTGTGACCTTAGATCAACATCTTTCAGGGGAGTGCTCATAAAGGTGATCGGGTGCTCATTCCCTCCATTATCCTTTTGGGTTAAAATACTGGCACATGAGTGATCCGAAGCAAAGGAGTAAATGTAGAATGGCTTCAGATAGTCTAGGCTAACTAGAACAGTTGCCTCAATAATTACTTTTTTAATTTCTTCAAAGGATTGTTTTGGTTTTGGGGTCCACTCAATCTTAGCATCTTTTTTTAGCATAACATTAAGTGGCTTGATGATCTCAGTGAAGCCTGTGATGAACTTCCTTGCGAAATTAATCTTTTTGAAGAAAGATTTAAGTTCTTTCTTGCTACCTAGCAACTGAATCTTTAGTAAGGATTGGATGTGCTTGGGGTAAATGGAGATTCCTTGTTCCGAGATAACATTCCCAAGCAATTTCCATTTAATGACCTCGAAGATGCACTTCTTCGGGTTAAGGGAAACTCCAAACTCTCGGCACCTTTGAAAGACTACACAAATTAGAGACATGATCACTTTGCTTATTTGAAAACACTGTCAAATCATCCATGTTGATGATTATAAATTTTCCAATCAAGTCCTTAAAATCTATGTTCATGGCGCGTTGAAAGGTGGCACCCGCGTTGATGAGCCCAAATGGCATTCTTCTATATGGAAATGTTCCCCATTTGGTGGTGAATGTTGTCTTGTGGTGATCTTCGTACTGCACCATGACTTGGTTATATCTAGAATATCCATCGAGAAAGGACATCATTTGTGAACCATTGACAATTTGCAGTATCTCATCCAATGAAGGCACTGGATAGTTGTCCTTCTCTGAAGCTCTATTCAGATTGTGGAAGTCCACACACAATCTGATTTCTCCATTCTTTTTCTTGACCGGAACCAAGTTTGCCACCCATGTGAAATGGCTAATTGGAAAGATAATCCTTACTGAAAGTAACTTCTACACCTCTTTGTAGATGATAGGCTCCAATAGAGCATTGATGGGGTGCTATCTTTGTCAGAATGGTCGCACATCAGACTTGAGAGGGATGGTATGTGTAATGATGGAGGTATCATATGTCTTCAGATCTTCGTATCTCCATGCCACCACATCATGATACTTCTACAAAGGATCAACAATTCCTTTATTTTCTTCTGCAGTACACACCTTGGCAATAAAAACATTTTTTATTTCCTCGATTGTTCTGAGGTTGTGGACGTCACATTGGTTATTTATGGACTCTTTCTTTGCTTGTTGGTCCTGATCTCTAATCTGATCCAAGTCAAATATGCACTCAAGCTGAACCATACCTCATGGAATAGTGTTGGTTTTGAGGTTGATGACCCCTTCTATATCTAATTCAGCTTCTTCTGGATCAACTTCATCAATTATTTGTGTTGTAAATGTCAGAATTGGTGATGAATTCTAGGATACATTTATTATCATTGAATACCTAGAAGTGAGTGACATTTTCCTGGACAGATGGGGTAGAGGTAAACTCCAAAGTAAATTTCTTGAGGCTAGATAGGGACAAGGGTTGCAAAGTGTTGGCTTCCTGAGCCAAAGCATTCGCTGTATTGTTCTAAGAACATGGGATCAACTATATATTAAATGCATCTAGACTTTCTAAACAATCCTAGACTCTATGCCTATAGTTTTCCAACCTTTTGTCAAGGCATGAGTACAATTTCTTGACTTGTTTGACTACCAATTCAGAATCACCAAAAACTTGCAACATTTTAACATTTTCCTTAAATCCATTAAAAGACCATGTACCAAAGCTTCATATTCCACTACATTATTGGTGCAATAAAATTGAAGTCTATGAGTAGCAAAGTAGGTCTTACCTGTGGGGTTGATAAGCTCAAATTTGGTGCCGACTCCTTGTTTGGATTTGGACCCATCAAAGCGTAGTGTCCAGAACTTAGGTGAGTCCTTGACTTCAGAGCCAATGAGGCATGGCCTCTCCTTTGGTTTCACACTTGCATCAGAGGTTTTCTAGGTAGGTGTTGATTGAGTGGAGCCTTCGGTAAGTTGCTCCGTTGACAACTCTTCTTTGGGGGAAACCCTTGCTTTGATATGTTCCACTACTCTCTGGCATAAACAACACTCAAACTCGAAGTGGGCAACATTTTGTACCCTACACCAATTAGGCAGTAGGAGCTCTTGGAAATTCATTCTCACACCCAAGCTGAGCTGATTCTACATGCATTTTTCCATAAAGTCTTGAAATCCATCCAGGAATCCTAAAGTGCCATCTTCAGGAAACTCGTCATCATTAGGTTCCACTAGCATTTCGATGCTCTGAGGTGTATGGGCTAAATAAATTGGAGGGCTACATTGGACTAGGAGGACTTCTGTAACCATCCCCTCTCCTAAATATTCCAACTCTTCTTGATATGTGACGAGAGAGTAGTTTCCTAGCTCGATCTCAACAAACAATACCTCGTTGGTGTTGTTATACTCGGTAATCATAAACTTCATACGAGGCTCACGATCTATACAAATCTGATTTGGTAGCCCTTTTTAGGGAAGCCACATGTGAAAGTGATCCATTGCAACATATCCATTTAGAATTCTAGTAAAGTCTCACCCAAGGATAATCCCATAGGTGTCAGGGATGTCTTCCACTTGAATGTCAATGACTTGCTGTACCCTTAGATCTGCAACAATCTACATTGGGATCTGGTTCATTTCTCCCACTATGTTAACCTCAATTTTTTCTAGTTGAGTCACCTTTCTTCTTTAAGGTGTGGGATTAATCCCAAGGGATTTTCATACTACTAAGGGAATGACATTAGTTGATGCCCTCGAATCAAGCAAGCAATTGTGCAAATTCTTTCCAAATATCTGGATGGTAGTGAGGAAGGGCGGTGTTTCCAACTTTCCTTGGAAGAGGCCCATAGGCATGTCCACTTGAGCTACTTGAGTTTTTTCTTATCACAAGCCTTATCCTTAGTCTACCCAGAGGGATGATCCTTGGGGCTTGGCCTATTATTCTGATCTAACTCCTTTACAGGCTGCTTATCGATCGACTGATTATGAGGTGGATCAACCTTCTTCACATGAATTTTATGAATGATGGGCTCACTTGGAGGGTCTTTGAAAGAGGCCCTCTTGGCTGGTATTTCCTGTGTTGCCCTAGAGGAAGGAGTTCCATTAATTACCCTAAAGAAGGCGTGCCTAACTGTGGGAACCTTGAATAACTCAAAGGTAGACAGGCTAATTTTTACCTTTTTGAACTCCTCTGTGACATATTTTCCCATTTGTTCAATTTCAGTTTCAAAGGTTCTGCTTATGGAAAAGCTAGCGGGCTGGGCTTGCGTCTGGCTTGATTGATTTTTGGGTTGACCTTAAGGCTGGTTTTGTGGCTGGTTTTGAGACTAATTTAATGGCCTGTCTTTGTTGAGGTATTGAGTAGGAATATGAGGAAGACCAGGATTATTACTGGCATTGGGGTCAGGCAGGGTGTTGAAGTAATTGGGTGGAGTGGAAGTCATGAAAGGTCCTCCTACTTGTCTATTCCTAAGGTAATAGGGATTCACCCTCTGGTGGAACATATGAACCTCATCTACATATAGTTCCTCCTCATATATTGGACCATTTTCTACTGAATTGAAAAGTTGAGACAAGGTTTCTTTGTTACTTACCTCTTTGATTTCATCCTCTTTTGGGGGAGCATCCTCGCATTTTGGGACATTGTTCTTGCTTTGTGGGAATGGCGCTAGATTGACCACAAGGCAGGAGGAGTTATAGGGCTTGGATGGGACTAGGTCATGACATTTGACATTGTCCATGATATTCTGAAATTTGACTTGGAAATTTTTTGTAGAAGTGAGGAACTCAGGGAAGTCCAACTCGGAGTGCCTGCTAATCTTTTGAATCCAACACCATCCAGAGAGAGATACTTCAACAAGGTACACACCACTAGTTGTCTTCTCTATGCTAGTAGGTTGGTCAAGCGGAGTAGGAACACCCCTGTTGTTGGGTGTAGTATTCCATGTTCTATTTTGTCTTTGGGCTGGTCTCCTTTCAAAATTCTGGTTAGAATTCTGTTCTCTTTCATAGTTTTTTCTTGAAGAAGGACCTGCATCACGGTTGTCCCTATTTTCTTTGTTGAGGTTTTCTTGAATGCTCTGCTAGGAAGCTTGCAACTGATTATTCTGATTTCTTAGGTGTGTCATTTTTGTGGACATTTTCTTGATCATTTCAGTTAGCTCATGAAGCTAATCTTTCTCAGTGTTACTCTACCACGACACTTGATTTTGAAAGAACACGGGTGAGGATGTCGGCTGATTTTCTTGTGCTAGGGGAAATTTTGGCCCTTGTAGGTATACTAGAGTTTGAGGGTGCTGAGAGCATGCTTGCTGCTATTGGGGAGCCTGGGAGTAGGTTTGCTATTTTTGGGGCTGCAAGTACGGAGGCACGGGAGGCACTTGGTTCATCGACTATCTCGGATGTGCGACTATGGGCAGCTGAGGCACCTTGTTCATAAGAGGTGTCTAATGAGAAAATGCTTGGTTGAGCCCTTGAACCTACATTGGATGAGCCACTGGGCCCAAGGAAGGCAACAAACCAAAAATGTTTTTCCCCAAGTCTGTACTAGCAATAAATGCCTCTGTATAGGGCATCCATTAGTCTAGTTAGAGGTGGTTGCATTCTCTTTACCAATGCAGCTATGAGGTTGTCCAATGTTGCGTAATAGACTGGCAAGGTAGCAAATCATTGAGTGTATACGAGGCTTGCAACCTTGTGTAGGCTCGGTGGAATTGATCGTTGAAGGAGCTGATCAATTCATTGATTTCCCTATGAATTGTCATGAATTGTTGGTATAGCTCCAAAGGGCTGATTGGGATCTTGTAATTTTGCAAGAAGGCATTCATCATCAAGTCCCAAGATATAATGGATCCTGTTGGAAAGTTAATATACCAATAGAAGACCTCTTCCCCCAAGGAATAAGGGAAGAGCCTACATGCCACATCTTCCTGATTGATCTACATGTCTTTCAGCATCGTTTGGAATATCTTGATGTGCTCCTCGACTGTCCTCTATGGATCTCGAGGATTGAACTTTGAACAAAAGCTCTCTATATTCTTAGGAATGTCATGGTAGGCATTGAAGTGCAATGGAGAAGGAGTTTTCCCAAGCCAAGCCATGAGGGGAGGTGGAGGTGGTATTTGCTATTGAACAGTAACCTAGGGCTGCATAGGGGTAGCTATAGTTAGGACTACACCTTAGACGTGGAGGGATGGGGAAGAGGAAGCACCTCAACTATGGGAAGCAAGAGGTGGAAATGTTATGTGGTATGGCTAAGCGGAATGGATGAAGGTGAAGGAAGTAGGTTGAGTTTGAGGCAAATGGAAGGAGAAAGGAGGAGAAGGAAAATGTGAAATGGGTGGAACAGAGGAGGAAGAAGAGGCTATATCCTCCCTCTTAGTCTTTCTTGTCCTTATAGGGGGTTGTAGTTCCTGGAATTCCCCTTTGTTTGGAGTAGACCTTAAAACTCTTTGAGACCTATCAGGGGAGAGTGAATCACCTCGATGCAACTTATCTTAGATTCCCTCCTAGCGCTAGTTCTATTGATGGCCCGTGTTTTATGCACTTTCTCAACACAGGAAGTGCATAGGTGCACTACCTCTCTTGAAAGGAAATTTACAACAATGAGTTGCTAAAAATCACCCAAAGGTCTCTCAAGTGTCAGGTCATGACGTGCATGGAATTTCTAAGTTGATATTCAATGTGATTTTGCTGCTAATCATAGGCCAACTTATAGAGTTTGGCTAGAGACGAGGTGAATCTTAAAATGGAGTTCCTGAGAGGAGATGAGGTGAATCTTAAAATGGAGTTCTTGAGATGGGAAGTTAATGTGCAATTTGCTGCAAGCTCAAACAAAAATCTTAAAATCCTATTTTATCTTAAGATTTGGCTTTACAATGTGCAATGAACCTTAGCATAGGCTACTTATTAAAAAAAGAGGAAAAAGGGAAGGGAAGAGAAGAGGTTCCTAGGTCTAAAACTAGCAATAAATAGTGATCATGGAGGGTTCTACAGTGGACACCTTCCTTAAAAACAAAATGTCACTTAACCAAATTGAGTCATAGTATCATGAAACTTGTGCAAGCTTCTAAGGACTACAAATACTCAACCATTCATTCACCATAAACATCCATGAACAAAATATAGAAGTTTTGAGCAAATTTTAGTTCATGCTGAGACTAACTTTACACAACTATCGATCATCAATAAACAACAAAAAGTATGGACAAGAAAGGCATCAACACAAGAAAAATCTACACAACCATTGAACTGCATTAACTAATCTATCAAAGTAATCTAAAACATGAAGAACAACAAAGTTAATCTATCTAAATCAACTAACTATGGGAGATGAACCATGTAACATGCAATCGAAACTCAAGAGTCCACCAAAAGCCAATGAATTTCTATTAAAATTTCTGTAGCATGCCTTTACAATAACTCAACTCTCTCTTGAAAATGAGAGGAGACCCCCTATTTATAGTGTTCAAAAAGAAAAATGAATGGCCAAGATTGATTTTCATTGTGTGGCCAAGATTCACTACAAACTAGGGTTTCACCTACCCCCAAATATATCAGAATTTAAAATTACATCTTTTTCTTTTCCCTATTTTGTCCTTATATGACAACACTATAGCACTTTTATCTTTTGCTGATTTCCTTTGTTGTAGCTATTATGTGAGGAGCTTTTCATCAATGAATGGGTTTCCCTCCTGCTTCTTCAAAGCAACATACTCAATGAACTTTTTGATTAATTCCTGGAGCTTATCAATCTCCACTATATTAGATTGGAGCACCTGGTAGTTCCATTCCTTGGATCAACCTGTGAGTGTATCCCAATCTCCATCATACTTAGCCATGTTGTCCCTGACTTGTTTAGATTGGACGAAAGCCCAAGTAGTAAAACTCATAAAATCTATGGTAAGCTCGCTCGACATCCCATCTTCCATCTTCTTATGGAAATAAGGCTTTATCTTTTTAGGATAAATCTCAATGGCGGGCATATCATAACATGTCATTAATTTCAAATACTAAATACAGTATGCCATAATGTCCTTGGCCCAATCAATGTTAGGTTCTACCTTCTAGAGAACTTGCTCTAGTATCTCTTTTCTATGATCAAAATATAGCTTCCACATATCTACCAACCAGTGATCATCCTCTGTCAGTGCAAGCTCCTTTTCCCATGTTTTCTAAGGCAACTTGAAGATGACTTCAATTTTAGGATAGGTGGACCTATATATCTTTGGGAAGTCAGTGCATAACTTCCTCTATCCCTCAAGGTGTCTTTGTACTTCTAAGAACTTATTTTTTGTCCTAACAACATGATTGATGCCCATGGTTCCAACATACAGGACATGTCAGAACCAATCATCCACAGTCTTAGTCCAATTTTTTCTTTTCTCAAGTTTGTCAATTTTCTCCTTGGAAAATAGTTGTGGTGGCACCAAGGATGTGGTGGGTATCTCTTTTGTGGATGACCATTACTGAATATAGTTAATCAAATCAGCCACATGTGCTTTTAGTTCTTCTTTGGAGATCTTTTCCTTGTGCATTTGATGCATCACTGTGGCAATTGACTCCTAGAGGTGATCTATCTTCTAATCCTTGGTGGGTATTTCCAATTTGATGGTGGAGATGTTATAACTTACTCCTTCTTCTCCAACCACGGGCGTGGAAATTTTCATAGTACTAGACTTAGAAGCATCCATGGTCAGTTTGGATCTGACTTTAGGCTTGTTTTCCTTTGTGCTAACTTGTACTTGAGCTAAGATAGCCTCAATTATTACATTGGGATCTTTGGGAGTCAGAGTCTTCTTCTCTAATTGCTTTTCTAACCACTCGGGCATCTGAGACTCTTCCTTGGGTGATTCACGATCACCTTCTTCTTCATCCTTCCTAAATTTAATTTCCTTATCACCTTGAGTTTCTTGCTCCATCCTCGTGTCTTCTCCTTCTTCATCAGAGTCTCAGATGAACACTATGTCTTTGATTGGAGACTTGGTGGGTTTGCATTTCTTGGGGTTATCCTCTTCTTTATAGGTCTTTTCCTCTTTTTCAACCTCATGCTTACGTTCCTCAGGATGTTCTTCTCTATGAGACTCTATCTCTAAATTTCTTCTTGCTTTAGCCTCCTTCTTAGGCTTATCCATTTCTAGGCTCTTATTAGCTTCAAACTCTTCTTTGGGTTTATCTTCTTCTTTATTCTCCTCTTCCTCGTGCTGAGGTGGAAAATCTTGTTCTTTCTTTTCTTTTTCTTCTTTCTTTCCTGAAAGAGACATTTTTTCATCATGTTTGGTGCTTTCTTCTTGCTCCCTAGTTGGAAGTTTGGTATCTTCTTCCATTTTATCACTTGACTCCTTTTCTTCCTCAAAAGGTGGCCTTTCTACTTCCTCTCCAACATCCTTCAATTGTCCAGCCAAATCCACCTTAAAGTCTACATCAAAGGTCTCTATAATGTATTTAGTGTCATCTTCTTCTTCATCACCCTCAGAGGACTCCATTTATTCTCCTTCACAGACCACCTTATGAATCTACAAATGTTGGTGCTCTAGGTGTTCATGGTAGTCGTCCGCTTCCTCCTCCAATTCCCTTGTTGCTTCCTTCTGTTTCCTCTCTAACTCCTTGGATATTTGCATTGTGGCTTTCATCTCTGGTGGTTCAGTCAGAGGAGTTGAGGCAGGAGTGTTGGCAAGAACCTATGCTAGGGTAGCTTGGATGGCTGGATTCATCAATACTTCAAAAATATCAATAGGAACATTCTGCATATGTCAGGAGAATGCCTTTGGAAGTGAGAGTGTAGGCATTGGTATTGTTGTTGTGTCTAGGGGTAGTGATGTAGTTGGAGACATGGAAGCAGGGGAGAGTGGAGAAGTAGTGGCAGAAGAAGAGTCAATGGTCACAACCTGCACGGTGGGTGGAGAAGAGGCAAGGTGGACCGAGATATCCACTGCCAACGAAGAAGTAGCAACCATTGCCTAGGAGGCTGGCGGAGGGGCAACAGTAGTAGAGGTAGTGGGTGGAGATTTTGGTTGCTCAGCCTCCATTTCCTCTCCCTCATGGAGCGGATCTTCTCGAATGGTAGGAATCTCTGTGAAGCTGCCTAGTCTCTTATGTTTCTTAGAAGGTTCTCCCTATGAAGCCTTTCTCACGTACACCTTAGGGTTGGGTTGTTGCTCAACAACCTCTTTCCTCTTTCTCGATCCGGTGGATGAAGCAGATTTTGAAGTCTCTCCCGATCGGTCAGTAGATATCCCACTATCTGTTTCACTTGTTGGCTCATTCTCGAGCCCCTCATAGGTCAAAGTGACTCCTTGCTACTTCAATTGGGAAATTTTCCCATCAACCCACTCTTTTGTTCTAGCCTCGATAGGCTTGGTTAGAATATTGAGGTTGTCAACCTCTTGTTCATCCTAGTCAATTAGTGGGAGTGGGAGATTGGAAATTGCATTGTACTGAGGATCCATCACTGTATTTTCATCTTCTGCTACTTGATTTGGTACGGGGAATAGGTTGACCCTCTTTACAAAATATTCCATCATTCGCATATAGTGCCTCATTCACACTTCATTATCATCTTTGCAATTAGCCCAAAATTCCTCGATGCTATGTAGATGGGCGTATTTAGGTCTAAGTGGCGTCTTGATTTTTCCATAGGGGTCCATCCGTGGCTGGGCAATGTGGAGTCTCAAATGGTATTCTTCCAGTTCCTTCTCTGAATTATCGACACACTGAGACATATGGAGTTCGTATAGCCCTTGGCCGAAGGAGAGGGGATAAGGCATCCCCACCTTATGCTTGCTGCTAAAAAGGGTGTGCACATGCCATAGCTTTATAGAGATTTATAACAGCATTATCCAGTCATTGGGATACTAGGGCAGCTTGTATGGTCTTTCTGAAAAGTCAGCATGGATCTAGGTGAACTTTGGATACTGAATGAATAAGAAGGAAAACTATTTTAAGAATGCATTGGCACCCTGGGAGACTCTTCTTTGAAAGTCACCCCTGAGCAATATGACAATATGACCTATGAAAGCGTCATTAACCCTGCAGTAGTCCCTCTTGAAGTTTCTGAATTGTAGTTCAGGGTACTTATCATAAAATTTCAGCTCCCTGCCTGGTTCTTCATTTGGAGCTCTAAATAAGCCTCTGTATTGCATCTGTTTGGCCAATGAATAGACCAAGTAAGATGTCATGTAGAATCTAGAGGTCTTCTTTACAACCATAAATTGTTCATGGAAGCAATCACTGATTATCCTTGCCTAGTAGAACTTGGCTTCTCCACGTAGAATCTCTTCAACAAAATAGAGCATCCACTCTTGGAAGTAGGCCACAGTTGGAAGGCTCACTACTTTGCTTAGTAGGGTCACCAAATCATGGTAATCCTCATAAAAGTTGCTGCGAAAGAGCTCTTGGGGAACCTTTACAATACTGATCCTCTTCTCCTTCAACCAATACTAATTGATAAGTCTTTTACACTTGAGGGGGTCCTTATCCCACATAGCCTTGCCATCATCCATGGTTGGCAGTTCCATCTCCCCGAAGGTAGGGATATGAAAAGTCCTTGTTATTTCCTTAGTGGACATGTCAGCTAGAACATTTCCATCTCTATCTACTATGGTTTTGGTCTCTTCTTGATATGCCTCTCTGTAGGCCATAACAAGCTTGGGGGTGACGAGGGCAGGAGGAAAGCCCACAAATTTAGCCAACCCACTGCTTATGATATTTCTTGCATTCTTTGTTTTAGGGTTGATTCAGACTCTTTTCTTGAATTCACCGATGTCTATATGTCCGATATTTGTGTCAGAGACCTCCTTCCAAGTTGAGGTGAGTTTGGAGTTAAAAGGTTCCCCTTGGAACTTATACTTCATCTAGTCCTTGTCTTCTTTTCCATGGGGTGCCTTAGTTTTCTTTCCTTTATCTTTCGTTGTGGCTACTCCCAAAGGTCTTGCAACTGATTCCATATATCCTAAAAGAAAAAGGGAGGTGAGAACAATCAAGCATGAAAACATAGAAACATTAGCCCAGATCCTACAAACAGAGTTAGATCAGATAATTCAACACTTGAGAAATCTAACATATCATTCAGATTAACATTAACATTCTACATGAGGGAGTTTGAACAATTCAGGCCCAAGGGGTCAGACTTCCATAGCCTAATGGCTATTTTGGATGAGCTGTAGGAGGGACAACAATAAGGGCATGATGGCTTGCCTGTCCCGACCCGCCTTCAGATTTGGGAAATTTGAGGAGTCCATTAAAATGAATGTCCTATTTAAGCATGCGGGTTGAAGTCAATTAATTGATTGGAGGGAATTTGGATCATCTTTTAGGCGATCAAGATTAGAAAGGAGCTCTACTGTTAGGGATGGATTTGGTAGGATGACATTCCGGGGGTGGAGTTTCGTAGGGCAGGACCTGTGGTTCGCTTAGGCATTTCAGGCCAGAGGGAGTGGAAAGATGTTGGGTGATTGCTGTTTGGAATGAAAAATGTCATGTGGTGGTCTGGCAGGGGAAATCCGAGGGATCAGGTCAAAATGGAGGTGCAACCTTCATGTTTACTTCATTGATCTTTTGAAAGTTCAACGACTGAGGTGAAGTTGGGTTCCAAAGGCTGGGAGGACAAAGATAATTTTCCCTATAGTTACGATAGTGATGGGATGGAGTACTGATGACAGTGACCCAACATGACGGGTTTGAAGGAGGTTCAACACTTAGGAATTTTCTCCATTTTATTCGTGTAGCCGTGAGGCGAACGAAACCTGGAGGGTAGAAGGGTGTTATCTCAAATCTATAAGAGGCATTGGAGGTCGAATGAAATCCCGATGATGGAAGTCCATTGGGGATGACCCAAAAAGGCTCATTTCATTTTATATTTAGGTGG
This sequence comes from Sequoia sempervirens, assembly GCA_007258455.2. NCBI lineage: Eukaryota > Viridiplantae > Streptophyta > Pinopsida > Cupressales > Cupressaceae > Sequoia > Sequoia sempervirens. The sequence goes on along the minus strand of VDFB02000017.1, from coordinate 90,847,586 downwards.
CCATGATGTGGTCGGGTCCTTGAGGGAGGAATGCAGTCGCCCAAAAGCCGTAAGAGACAATGTTCCTCTAGTTGCGGTCCACAGACAGAGGTCCGTGGGGTAGAATCCAAAAAAGGCGTTAGGTGGTCGATCATTTGTTCATAAAGTCAATCAACAAAAGAGGAATTGAGGTTCGCGAGTCGGATGGCCAAGTTGCAAAAGTTTCCCAAGACATCGAGATGTAGACGGAGTTCCGTCAGCGAAATTCTACAAGGCAGGATCTGGGACAAGCTGAGACTTTAGGATTTTCAAGTGTGAATTTTGGTCTAGTCAGCAATATGGGACTCGAGTGTTGGGAAGCTATGGCCGGAAAGTTGCTTGGGGTCGATAGGTTATGAGCAATGCCCTGGGGATGGAGTCCCGCAGGTGTGAACTCAAACGGGTCATTGACCTTCCCTTCAGCTTATAAAATTTTGTGAAGTTCCAGATGGTGAAAGGATGGGGTCCTTTTCGAGATGGTTGACCCGCAATAGGCATTCACCATTCATCAAAGTTTAACTTGTTTCAAGGTTATTAGCGGCAATGAGGGGGTTGGGCCCACAGTGCGTGGACGCTCTGGTTGAAGAACAATGCCAAGGAGTTAAAGTTCCACGGGCGATGTTTGGATTGATTTTGAGGTTTTATGAAGATTCAAGCATATGGGTTTTGTGTGCCATTGTTGGTTCTAGTAAATTATCAGGTTCTTTTCCTTAGACTTATGAATTTTGCACAAAAATTTAAGAAAATTTAAAAGGAGGCGTAGGAAACAAACCTACCTCATATATCTGATGAAGGAGGTGAAAGAAATCAACAAGTAAGTGACTTGAATTGGTACGGGACCTCCAGGCTTGGAGGTGGCAAGGGGAGATGGCTCTGAATCGTTCTGACCTCTTTCTACTCAACTGAAAAAATGAAAATGATAGCTCAAACTCACCTATTTCTAGAAAATAAGGCATTAAATGCTGGTAATAAATGCTCATACAATAGGAAATGGATTGGTGGGTTGCAAATTCAAAAACAGTGCTGGAGACATTGGGATCTGATAGGCAGGAAGCCGCCAGGAATTGAATTTTTGGAATTTTAGTGCTGATTGGATGACACCAGGGATATCAGATCCTGACTAATAGAAATCCATCAAGGAAAGGCCATTAGAAACGGTGAATAGGAGACAAATTCCAAGAGGGGCCACCTAGTAGGGTGGGCCCGATGAGCTCCAGGGACACTAGTTTAAAATACTAAGGCAAACAATTGATGGGAACCCGCAAAGACTAAGGACTTAGAAAATTTTAGAGCGAAAAATAAGATGAACTCTTTGGGACTCACTGACCATTTTGAATACTAAAACTGGGGGCACACAAAATGAGGTGGCAACAAAACGACCTGGCGAGTCGAAGGAAAGACAGGGTCCCTATTCAAAATAGGGCCTGTGTACTGAAGGCACAACATGTATAGGGTTGGGGGATTAGGGTTGAGGGTCCAACATAAAGGGTAGAGGGTATAGGGGTTGAGGGATTAGGGTTTAAGGGTTGAGTGTTGAGGGTTGAGGGATTAAGGGTCAAGAGGGTTGAGGGATTAGGGTAGGGAGTTTACTTGGGTTTAAGGGTTTAAGGGTTGAGGGATTAGGGTTGAGGGTAGAGGGTAGAGAGTAGAGAGTTTAAGGGTTTAGGGTTTAAGGATTGAGGGTTTAGGCTATAGAGTTTAGGGTTGAGTGTTTAAGGGTTTAAGGGTTGAGGGTATATAGTTGAGGGATTAGGGTGAGAGGGAGGGATGGATGGAGGATGAGATGGAGGGATAAGTGAGATAGAGAGAAGGAGAGAAGAGGAGGGAGGGACAAAGATATATGAGGGTTTAGGATCCCATGTATAGGGTAGAGGGTTGAGAATTGAGGGTATAGGGTTGAGGACCTATAGGGTTGATGGTTTAGGGTATTGGGTTAAGGGTACATATGGTTAAAGGATTAGGGTTGAGGGTCCAATGTATAGGGTAGAGGGTATCAAGGTTGATGGTTTAGGGTTTTAGGGTTGAGGATTGGGGGATTAAGGTTTGAGGGTTGAGAATTGAGGGCTGAGGGTTTGAGGGTTTAGGGCTTAAGGGTTGAGGGTTGAGGGTTGAGGGTTGAGGGTTGAGGGTTGAGGGTTGAGGGTTGAGGGTTGAGGGTTGAGGGTTGAGTGATTCAAGGAGAAAGGGTTTTCCAGGGGATTGTTTGAGGATTAATATATAGGTTAGAGGGTATAGGGTTGGGGGATTAGGGTTTAAGGGTTGGGGTTGAGGAGATCAAGGGTCAATAGGGTTGAGGATTAGGGTAGAGAGTTTACTTGGGTTGAAGGGTTTAAGGGTTGAGGGATTAGGGTAGAGGGTAGAGGGTAGAGGGTTTAAGAGTTTAGGGTTTAAGGGTTGAGGGTTTAAGGGTTTAGAGTTTTGGGTTGAGTGTTTAAGGGTTGAGGGTATATGGTTGAGGGATTAGGGTAGAGAGGGAGGGATGGATGGAGGAGGGATAAGTGAGATAGAGAGGAGAGAAGAGGAGGGAGGGACAAAGATATATGAGGGTTGAGGATCCAATGTATAGGGTAGAGGGTTGAGAATTGAGGGTATAGGGCTGAGGACCTATAGGGCTTGATGGTTTAGGCATTGGGTTGAGGGTAGAAGTTTGAGGGATTAGGGCTGAGGGCACATATGGTTGAAGGATTAGGGTTGAGGGTCCAAATGTATAGGGCAGAGGGTATCGAGGTTGAGGGTTTAGGGTTTGAGGGTTAAGGATTGAGGGATTAAGGGTTGAGGATTTAGAATCTGAGGGTTGAGGGTTTAATGTATAGGTAGATGGCAGAGGGTAGAGGGTCAAGGGTTTAGGGTTAAAGGGTTGAGGGTTGAGGGTTTATGGTCTAGGGTAGAGGATTGAGGGTATGGGGTTGAGGGTCCAATTTATAGGGTAGAGGGTATAGGGGTTGAGGGATTAGGGTTTAAGGGTTGAGGGTTAAGGGTAGAGGGTAGAGGGTTAAGGGTTTAACGATTGAAGGATTAAGGGTTGGGGGTTTAGGGATTAGGGTAGAGAGTTTTCTTGGGTTTAATGGTTCAAGGGTTGAGGGTAGAGGGTAATGGGTTGAGGGTAGAGGGTAGAGGGTTTAGGGTTTAAGGGTTGAGGGTTGAGGGTTGATTGTTTAAGGGTTTAAGGGTTGAGGGTTTTGGGTTGAGGGATTAGGGTAGAGAGGGAGGGATGGATGGATAGAGAGATTGAGGGAGAAGTGAGATAAAGAGGAGAGAAGAGGAGGGAGGGAGAAAGATATATGAGGTTGTAGGATCAAATGTATAGGGTAGAGGGTTGAGAATTGAGGGTATAGGGTTGAAAATATATAGGGTTGATGGTTTAGGGTGTTGGGTTGAGGGATTAGGGTTGATGGTGCCTATGGTTGAAGGATTAGGGTTGAGAGTCCAATTTATAGGGTAGAGGGTATTGGGGTTGAGGGTTTAGGGTTTGAGGGTTGAATATTGAGGGATTAAGGATCGAGGGTTGAGAATTGAGGGTTTAATGTATAGGGTAGAGGGTAGAGGGTAGAGGGTTTAAGGGTTGAGGGTTGAGGGTTTAAGGTTGAGGGTAGAGGATTGAGGGTATAAGGTTGGGGGATTTGGGTTGAGGGTCCAATGTATAGGGTAGAGGGTATAAAGGTTTATGGATTAGGGTTTAAGGGTTGAGGGTTGAGGGTTGAGGGATTAGGGAAGAGAGTTTACTTGGGTTTAAAGGTTGAGGGTAGAGGGTAGAGGGTTTAAGGGTTAAGGGTTTAGTGTTTAGAGTTTAGGGTTGAGTGTTTAAGGGTTTAAGGGTTAGGGGTATATGGTTGAGGGATTAGAGTAGAGAGGGAGGGATGGAGGGAGGGAGAGATGGAGGGATAAGTGAGATAGAGAGAAGGAGAGAAGAGGAGGGAGGGACAAAGATATATGAGGGTCAAGGATCCAATGTATAGGGTAGAGGGTTGAGAATTAAGGGTATAGGGTTGAGGACCTATAGGGTTGATGGTTTAGGGTATTGGGTTAATGGTATAGGTTTGAGGGATTATGGTTGAGGG
>VDFB02000017.1:90805694-90843410 GCA_007258455.2 Sequoia sempervirens | reverse complement strand
GTAAGGGTTAGGATTAGGGATAGGGTTCAACACTTGGGTTAGGGTTAATGTTCAAATAGGGTTAGAATTTTGGTTCAATTAGTGTTAAGGTTAAGGTTACATTAGGAATAGGGTTAAAATTAGGGATTAATTAAGGTTGGGGTTATGGTTCAATTAGGGTTAGGGTTAAGGTTAAGGTTAGATTAGGGTTATGATTCAATTTCAACAATAATTCTCACTCTAACTCTAACCCTAAATTTAACCAGAAAATTAACACTAACACTATATTTTTAACCCCAAACCTAAATCTAAATTTATATCTAACCCTAACACTAATCATAACCTTAACCTTAACAATAACCCTAACTCTAACCCTAAAAACAACACTAATTAATTTTATAACCCTAACACTAGCCCTAATTCTAACCTTAACCCTAGCCCTAATTCTAAAACTAACACTAATTCTAATTATAACCTTAATCCTAATTCTAAAACTAACATTGATTATAATTATAATTATAACCCTAACCCTAACCCTTACTCTAAATTTAACTCTATCCCTAACCTTAACCCTAACCCTCTTCCTAACTCTAACCCTAACACTAATGATAATTATTTTTGTAACCTTAACACTAACCCTAATTCTAACAATAACCCTCACCCTAATTCTAAAACTAACACTAATTCTAATTGTCACCCTATCCCTAATCCTAACCTTAACCTTAGACATAATTTAGCCCTAAATTTAGCCCTAATTCTATATCTTAATGTAGCCATAATCATAACCTTAACCCTAACACTATTTCTGAAATTAACCCTAACCCTAATCTTCACTAATCCTAATTCAAACTCTAACCCTATTCTTAACCCTAATCCTAACCCTATCCCTAACCTTAACCCTAATTTTATCTCTAACCCTAACCCTATCTCTAACCCTAATTATATTTATAACCCTAACCCTAACTCTAACCCTAACCCTAATTATAACCCTAACCCTAATTCATTTAATATCTTACATGTTGCACTGTGAATGCTACTAGCGCATATAATAATATATATAAAATACACTAACATGTATCCTTCTCAAGGCACCTATTGCACTTTTATGTGACAAATTGATTAAAAATAAGGGTTAGGATTCAACTAGGGTTTAGGGTTCAGTTAGGGTAAAGGTTGGGGTTAGGATTATAATTCAATTATGGTTATGTTTTAATTATGGTTAGGGTTAGGGTTTAGTCATGGTTCAACTATGATTCAACTAGTTTAGGTTTATCCGATAGAGCTTGGGATTAGGGTTAGTTTTGGGGTTCAAAGTGGATTAGGGTTAGAGATAAATTAAGATTCCATTAGGGATATGATTAGGTTCAATTAGGATTAAGGTATAATTAGGGTTGAAATTTAATGAGACTTAGAGTTATAGTTCAATTTGGGTTAGGGTTAGGGTTCGATTAGCGAAAGAATCGGGCTTAGAGTTATAGTTAGATTAGGATTAGGGTTAGTATTATGGTTATGTTAGGGTTAGGGTTCAATTAGCATTATATTAGGGTTAATATTAATATTAGTGTTAAATTAGTGTTAGGAATGGGTTTATATCATAGTTAATTTAATGATTTTATTAGGGTTAGGATTAAGGTTAGTGTTGGGGTTCACTTAGAGTTAGAGTTACAGTTACGGTTAATGTTTAATTAATATCTTACATGTTCCAACTACTATTGCAAATAACATATATATATTTAATAATCTATATAAAATATACCAAGATATATTCTTCTCAAGGCACGTATTTTTTAAATCAATTTGTCACCTATTTTTTAATTAAACTCTAACCATAACCCTAACCCTAACCCTACTCTTAACCCTAACCATATCCCTAATTAGAATGTACCTACCCTCATCCTAACCCTAACCCTAACCCTACCCTTAGCCCTCATTCTATCTCTAATTCTAACCCTAAAATTAACCATAACCCTAACCCTAACTCTAATTGTACCCCTTACCCTAATCCTAAACCTCACCCTAACTATAATTGTAACCCTACCCCTAACCATAACCCTTACACTAAAATTAACCCTAACCCTAACCCTAATAATTTTCTTCCATATCACGCTGCGAATGCTACTAGCATATATATTTATTTATAAATAATATATATAAAAATGCCAAGAGATATCCTTCTAGAGGCACCTATTTTTTTATCAATTACTCATATAAAACTGCAATAGACACCTTGAGAAGGATATCTCTCGACATTTTTATATATATGCTAGTATTATATAATAGTAATATTAGATCCATATATAATGGCATATTTACTTATTATAGATCATAATCATAATAATATTTAAATGGTTAGCATTATATTTTAATATTTATGATGTTGTATTTGATAGTCATAATTATAATATTATCTTTGATAATTATAATTATGGTAATATTAAATGGCTAATAGGTATTTTATTTATTTACTTTCTTTTCGATGCTTCATATCCTAATGTTACAATTTCAGGGACATGACATTATGGATAAGAAGGAAGAAAAATATAACTTAAAAATAAACTAAATTGATCATGTAGAAGAGCGGAAAATAGAGACTGTGGCATCCTAATGGTGTTTGTGGGTAAAAACCCCATGGTTGTAGAGGCTATGGAAAAAATAAGCGGTGTAGGAGAGGGGGTTCAGTTCGGCAGGACTGCTCCTCATCTACCTCTTCTTCCTTTAATTTTTAATTTATTAGTCCTTTCCTATCTCTAGGCAGAGACTAATGTTTTCTCTTCCATATTTTTTCTATTAATTTCCTTGAACTTAGGAGTTGGATCAACAAGCAAAAACTATTTAAGTTATGGTTTGAGGAAATTTCTTTATTATTCAACAGTTTTCTATTTTTCCTGATTGGTTGCTACATTTTTGCCAAGGAGTTTTTAGCTTTTTGATTAAAATTTGGGAAAAATATTCTTCAAGCCAATGGGCGATGAGTAGGGAAAATATTTCACACATTTTCTAAAGTTTTTACTCCCAAACTTTTTGAAAAATATTGTCCAGTGAGCAAAGGTGAGGGAACAATTAAAGAATACTGCAAAGGTTCATTGTTGTTTTTTGCATGTATGGAGCTAGTTGTGTTTGGACACGGCATGAAATACTGATGTTTTTTAGTATGTGGTTGTGACTCAGGCTTGCATGGAAGCCTCAAAACAAGGAAATGGAATGTGTTAAAAGCTTTACAGGATTGAAAAGGAGTGTTTAAATAATGTATTTGGTAATGTTGTGACCATTTACTTCCATAGACTCCCCTTTGTGCAGGCGTGTGTTGCAAGACTGAGCAGGTGATCTCTTTTGATATTGCTTAGTTGCCTTGACAGTAAGTTCTATTGCCTGCCATGATCACCCTCTTTAATGTGTTATTTAGTTATATAAAAAATTTGATTGAATTAAGATGTGGGCATCAGTTGATTTGATTGTGCGTCTACGACATGCAAAAATCTCTAGATAATCATGCCCATGTTGTTTGAATTTCAAATTGATTGCACAATTTTCTGCAGAAGCCACACCAAAGTCAGTTATGAGAGTCATGAGCGTGAAAGGGCTTACACTGTACCATTTGAAAATTCATCTTCAGGTTTGTAGAATTTCATGCCTAATCTTGTTGTGTCTCTAAATCATATCCCATACAACACCATTTTGCCAACCCCATCAGAGTAAGTACATAACAATCCAATTGTTGGGTCCGATTTGATTGGCGCCTTGTAATTACTGCAAATTCAACGTCGCCTCCAATTGAAAATCAAAGAATAGGGCAAGTACTTGTAGACTATATTAGTGAAAGCACAAAAGACATTGTCATCAGAGATATCAACATCTCCAAGGCTTGAAGCTACTTGCACAGAGCTGGCAAAGTTAGCCTCAAAGGTTCCCACTCCCCACTCACTGCTTGAGCATGCATTGAATGGGCATCCATTATTGGCCTTCAATGGAGATCTTGAATGCCCACAATCGCATAATTCACACACACTATAGATTCTTGTTCACAAAATCACTGTACAGGCCACAGTATTTTCATTTCGATGAACTCAAAACTATTGAACAACAAATATGGCTATTATTTTAAAAAGTATGCATGGCCAAAGAAAAAAGTAGGCCTTTCTGTTATTGTGTCTACAGTTTGACCTTTTTGGAGTAATAGTGGTAGAGCTATAACTTTCCTTGTCTTGTGATTTATTTTAATTCATTTTTATTAGTTGTGAACTCCTTGGTAATGCCCATTTTCCCCTTTGGGTTACCTGGAGAAATAGGGATCTAGGTACCCTATTTTTTGGTGCAGACATCTTCTGCATTATGCCTTTGTTGAGCATGCCATTTTGGGCTCCCTCCAGTGACATTGTTGAAACTTTCTAGACAACTTGAAATGGATTATTATGTGTATCATCAATCTTGAATTCATTCATAAGGTTATATGTTCATTTCAAAAATATCTGTCATCTTTTCATTTCAATTGTAATTATCTTTGTGTATTCATATTCTTTCTCCATTTCTAATGTTTTTCCAAATCTAAACAATACTTTGACCAGAGAGGGGTTTTTGTCAACTTTGTTGCATTTTGGGGGGATTTTTTTCACCTGCTATGTATAAATGACTAGTTTACCCACAAGTTTGCAGACAAGATTGACAATGGTATTCTAATTCACTAAGTTGTCTTTCCTTTTATAGACAGTTATATGAGAAGATAGTTTTGTAGAGGTAAAATTTGAGGTTTTTCTTTTGTTGTTTTGATGGTTTTCAGATTCATGGCACAAAGTGGGACTAATGTGGGAACTATTGGAATGGTTGTTTTGGGTGCTTTCTCACTCTATGTCAATTTGTTGGTTGTAAATTTGTATATTATAGATGGGAAATGATTTATCAAATACAGTGATTTAGTTGCACATTTACTTGGTGGGATAGGGAAGAAAATTTACTATATAACCTGGGATTTATAGTTTGCATATTTTATACTCTACAATATGGGATTCCTACTACTTTCTAGAAGAGCTCTAAAGGTATTTCATTTCATTAACCTTTTAAGTTGTATAAATCCAACAATTAGTCAGAAATTTCAATTACAATTTATCTGCATCTAAATTTGCAGTGGTTGAGATTATGAGTATGTTTCGTGATTTTTTTTTTGGGGGGGGAGTGTTTAGACATGCATGTAGTTTGGAGTTTCTTTGCAAATACTTTTCTACTTTTATTGGAATTGATTTTCTTTGCTGCAAGCATGATGTGGAATTCTATCAGTATTCAAAGTATCATGGCACACAAGAAGGGGTGGATGGAACATCTAACAAGTTATAGATTTGTAATTGACTTTGTATTCACTATCTGTTAAAGTTTTCTTGTCACGACTACTTAATTTTCAAGACATTTTAACGACTTTCTTTGAAAGCTCGAAAGTTTTATTTTGTGAATAGCTCTAGTACATATCTTGTGTCTTACTACAATTTATATCTTGTGCCTTTTGAAATATTGACACACTCATTAGCACACACTCATTAGCACACTCAGATTTTCATTAGGCTTCATTAACCCTACTTTTCCCATGTTGCAGGGACTCCAAATGCAATCCACCCCTTTTTTTCTTAAAAGTAAACATTTAGATGAAAAAAATTGTGTTCTCTTACACATTGAATTTTGAAACCATGTACTATAATAATCCTTTTTACAATAAGCTTAGCTAGAAGAAAATAATGCAATAATATACGAGACAAATTTAAAACCCCTCTAAGTTGCATGTCCTCCTCCTTCCTCATCCTTGCAAAATAGAAAATCCTTTGTGTGGGAAATAAATTTGGAAGATGATGATCTTATAGGATTTTCATGTGTAAATAATTAATTTGGTCTTAATATTAAATTATGTGGGTTCTAGCAACCCCAAAAATATTACCGACCATTCTTGGTTCTGGCAACAATAAATGTTTAGATATTTTAAAGAAAAAAAATACTCCCTATATGGTGGGTCATATTTACTTTGTTTTTTATTAAGGTAAAGCAGGATTTAATTTGTTATTTATTAAGGAAAAACAAGATTTACATTTATAGGGTGTAGTACCCTTAACACAAAGGAGTCGAGAGGGCCAAAGTCATATCAAATACCAAAAACTCACAGCATATAGTCCAATTATAGAAACAACAGACAAACACCAAAAACTTACAAAAACAACAGGTAGACAACAAAAGGAAGCCCACCCAGCAACAACACACACCACCCATCACTTAGTTAAATCCTCCCACTCCTCAAAGGGGAGTTTCATCATATCATCCCCAACCCACTTGTTGTTGGAATCCTCCTCCATAGTCTTCTTGTCAACCTCCACTTTCAACACCTCAGATAGGGTAAAAGCTTATCAGTGGATGACCTTGATCATGAAGCATGTCAACCTTGTGAATTTCTTTTCCAATTTATCAACCCGAGTCTGCAAATTATTGAGCTCTTCTCCCTTATCTTTTTCCACCTTGTTACTCATCTCAACCTGAGTCAGATGATCTGAGGACTCTAGTGTGGATTCCTCAAGGATCATCTTGTTTAACTCAAGAAAATGGTTCAGACCTTCCACAAACTCCTCGGTCTCTTCAACAGTATTGTGCTTGCTCTCCTCTTTGCTACCATTCTACTTAGAACTACTAGAAATCTCACCAACCAGCACCTTCATTTTGTTCTTTTCCAATCATTTAGATCTTCTAACACTAGTCTGCTCATTCCCCATGTCAACATTGGTTGCAACCACCATATCACCATGGGAGTCTTTGTCAGCAGAGTCCCCATCATCAGTAGGATTTACTTTGTTATTGAATATGTGGTAGCTTATTTAATATTATTTTGAATGCATGTTAAAATATTTTATTAGATAAAATGGGTTATTTTCTTTATAATATTAGTCTAGTGGAAAATAAGATAATAGGTGTAAGAAAATTATTACTTAATCAAATTTTATTAATTGTTAATATATCTTAGATTTACTATGAAAATAAATTGTATTAATTTGTTAATGTATCTTTGATTTACTCTATTTTCTTAAAGTCCTAAGAACTTTTGGATACTAGACATTATTCTTGAGATTTATAAGATAGTATAACATGGCTATTAGATTAATGTAAATTGAATTTAACTATTATACTCTATTTAATTTGTCAAATAGAAATAGGAGTAAATGAATTAATTATATTTGAATTTAAATTATGAATGATATAGTTTGTATTTGAATTAAGAGTAAATTTATTAATTATATTTAATTTTAAATTAATTAAGTATTTTTTCAATCTGACATTATTTCATATGCATCTGAACCAATATAAAACTTAAGGAGGTGAGTATATCATGACCTTAGAATAATTCCCTCTAAATAAAAAAATTAATAGACATTCTTTCCTATTCCACTTGCCTATTGAAGCTATTAATGATCCATTGTAACTCTTGCACATCCTGACCAAAATTAGTCAATTTGAATAAATGGAGAGTTATTTTGTAATTGTCAACCACTATTTGAATAAGTGGTTCTTTTGTTTCAGGGATTTTATTGATCAGGAGGATAACATCATGGAAGGAGAATGAAGATTGTTGTGAGAGAGAAATGTAAATTAGGTACATTTGTCCACCAAATTCAAACACTTACTCTTATCTCATTCTCATAAATCTGAAACATTTGGAAAAGTATGGTATAGTATAATATGCCAAAATGCAGAGTTAAGGCATTAGATTATTCTCTTCCTTTTTTTATATGTCCAAAGCTCAGCATCTAATTTGATTTAATTATAAGTTATCAGATTTGTAGACAACAGTCAAATTTAAATGAAAAAAGGAAGAAAACGTTAATGACTACTTATAAATACATCAAATAATGGTATAGGATTGCCCAGTTTAAGTACCCATTACATTCACAGTGTATTAACTTGTTGGGCTATAGCCTAGTGGCTATGTGTATTTTCATATTATATATGGCATGGCTTAAAATCTTGGTCCACTATATTATATATAATCTATGTCTTTACATCAATGTGGGTGATAGCACTTGCATCTAAAGGAGATTCAAGGATTACGTTGATAAAAGAATTGTGTATGTGTGCCATAGAAAAATGGCCCCTTGTCATTTCCATGGCCTTTTAGGTCTCGTTTCACGATTTTTGGTCTATTTTGCTCTGATTTTATATTGTAATGTGGCTTGAACATGCATATTTATGTACTAAAATTCAAATAATGACGTCTTGTGAAGGTGTTCATGTGAAGTGTTGTAAAACATTTCTACACTCTTCTAGACTCTATCTATTACAATTCACCTAAAAATCACCTTTTTATCACTAAAAAAATCTATTTTGAAGTGTTGTAAGTCTTGTAACAAGATTTCATGCTTTTCTAGGCATAATTTCACTATTTGGGTATGTGCAGGATCATGATGGGCCAAAAAAAGCTTATGATGGGTATGTGTGGAGGTTATGTGGCTAACGACTTTTTTACCCAAAATTGATGAAGCGAAAGGGTTTTTAAAGGAGATTCTCAACTTTCCACCAATATAAATTATGCACTTTGAATTTAATAAATAATATTATTCATTTTCTATTTAGCCCACAATTTAAAACTCATTGATAGGCTTGATTGAAAAACATCTATAGTTTTCAAAGCGGTATCACTTTTTAACTGAAACATGCATCACATTTTATGCTTCACATACTATAGGATTAAAAAGAAAAATTGAACTTCATGAAGTTTTGACCAAGCTAAGGTGGTCAGACATATGATTTTTATATTTTTTAAAAGTTGTAATAAAAAAATCATAATTAATTATTACTTAGAAAAATAATACAAAAAATATGCATCACATCGAGACATGAGTCCTCTACTTATATCTAAAATCTTATAAAAAAAAATATTATCATTTTATTGTGGTTAGGTGGTCAATTGACCTACTTCTTATTTCTTTTTTTTTTTCCTAAAATTTAAGTACTCCTGCATTGAAATTTTAAATTTTCACCAAATAGATTTTTATTTTTTAAATAAACCTAGTAGTTTAGAAACTACATTCAATTTTCTACATATTCTATTCTTACATATTTTTGAAATAATATAGATAACTTATTCAAATTTTTATGTCAACTTTCCTAACTCTTATTTTTCTAATTTTTTTGCCACTTAAGGGGTTGTTTTTTCTATGATGATCCTTCACATACCCATTTACACCTTTCTTATGCTTTATTTGACCCTTTTATGCCCTTATAAGCTTTAATTAAGTGTATTTTTGAATGTAAACCCAACAAATAACATTAAATGTAACTTAATTCCCAACACCCACTTTCAAGTCCTAGGTGGGACCCATTCACCATGGGTAGCGAATGAGTCCCCCTTGGCTCCAAATTCAAAATATTTTAAATTTCATTTCAGGTTTTTATTCAAAATCACTTGATGTCAGCCTATGATGAGGTATCAAAGGGTTACTAAGGCACAAGATTGTATAAATAAGTGATTTTCAACTCATTTTACATCTCCTACAATCACACATCACATCCAAGTAATCTTTTCATTCACTCAAGCATTCAATCACTTTATAACATCAAATCAAGCATTCATCAAGCATTTTGAAGCATCCATTGACATATCTTCATATTTTATTCAACAAGGGTTTGACCTTTGTATGCAGATTTTACAAGCATTTAGGCACGTTGAAGAGTGGTCAACAAGTCAACAAGGTGTTTCAAGTCAAATCAACCATATTTCAAGCTTGGAGAAGGTATTTTGTCCATTACCTGCAGAATTGACTTCGGCAACCCGACAAGCAGACATCCTCAGATTTGGTGTTGCAAAGTTGTCTCCTAATTTCTCAAAATTTTGGGAGAGGATTGATTCACCACTAGTGGTGAATGAGTCCCACCTTAAGGCTGGAAACCTATTTTTTGTTAGATTCTGAATCCCGACACTTAGAAACTAGTTCCTGATAGTTTTCATTAGAAGTAGGACTGATTTGCCACCCTGGGTGAATGAGTCCCACCGATGCATTTTTGTGACTCCATACAACATTCAAAACATTCCAAAATCCTCATTAGACCTCCATGTGCACACTGATTCAACTCATTTCTTTTTGGTTTGCATTTATTCATTCATAACTCATTGTTTGCATATCACATAGTGTTTTCCAACATGGCATAAATCTTAATTTTTGTGTACAAAATCAGTCATTTAGGTCACTTAATTTCATTTAGGCATAATAATATCACACATTGCATAATTTGAATGAACCTAGCTAGCATTTTTGGCCCTACTCTCTCCTTTTAGGTGTAAAACCCTAGAAGAGCTAGAGAGTCTTGTGGGTACCAAAAATCTACGGTTAGTATGTCAATATGTTAGAGATATGTGTTTTGCATGGATGTGTTGCAAATTCTAGTTGTATGTGACTAGATTAAACAATTAATAATAATAAACTGTGCTAAATAATGGAATGAAATAAACTTAGACAAATCTATATTTTCTCCTTAAAGAAATCAAGTATTATATGATTATAAAATATTTGTATACAAATTTAAAACATAAATCAATACAAATGAAAAAAGAAAGTTATCATCAAATTGGAAAAAAACACTACAAATGTAAATAGAATGTTCCCATCCAATTGTCGAATCAATGTTTATCTGGATTTTATATGATAAATAAGATTTTGGAGGCTTTTACATTAAATGACAACTGATTTACCATTAAATGATAGCTGAAACTTGTTTTTGGACAACTCAATAGTAATTTACAAGTGTGAGACTTGTTTCAGACTCAAATCTTAGACTATATGTAACCTATTGACTAATAATGCAAGTAAACTTCTTACCATTAGATGAATATCTACAACTAATTTTGCATGCAAGTTTCTAAATACCTTCGTATCAAATTTGATATTGTATTTATCCACTCCATGAGGTGACTACTAATTTTGTCATTTTTATTTTCTATTTACTAACCTTGTCCACATTTCCACATTTTGCATGCATGTAGTTTCAATTCTTGGTTTACTATATCTTTCCATTCACAAGGCTAGCCTATGCTTCCACATTTTGCATGTAGATCTACCAACTATTGAATAGAATCTTGTCATAACCCAATTTTATTGCTTATTTATCATAATATAGTAAATTGAATTATGAAAGAAATTCAATTAAATATTAAATGGAGAATTTTGAATATTCAAAAATTGAATGAAAGAAGTTGACTGATGTTGACTTTGCAAACTTTTGGAAATTATTTTATATGTTACCAAGAATTAAATGTTAGTGATCAATTTGCAAGTGCAAGTGTGTGCAGTTGCAAGGTGACAGGTTGAAGGATGAGAACACGGTTGAAGTAGGATTTTTTATCTAGATCGAATGGTAAGCTAGTTGGAATCTGGGTGCACACACCACAAATGGCATGATGACTTGCATTTCAACTAATTTTCATATATAAGAGAACATAATTTCTTGACTTGAATTGTTTTAGTGTTTGAAAATTAATGGCTTGTAGATTAAATTTTCTACTCAAACTCTGTGTTTTTAAAGAAAATGAAAATGAGTATTGTAAAGAAAAATCCTTTGTTAGTATAAATAAATACACATATATATAGATGCTCGAAAAGAAAATTCAAGTTCCTTGTTTTAAATGATACTATATGGAACTTATAATCCATTCCAAACAAACAACTTATAGATGAATGCATATATATATATATATATATATATATATGTATGTATGTATGTATGTAAAATAAATATGAATACATACATATACATATATATATAAATATATGTAAATACCTTATTTGAATACAAGGTAAATGTGAATGAAATAATTTAAATACATATAGATATATAAATATAAGTATATATATACATATATATTACATACGTATACATATTCAAATTTATATTGAATTCAAGTTGACAACTGACATATTATGAATCAGACTATGGAAATCAATGAAAAATCACAAGGAAAACCCATGATGGACGTGGTATGCCGAAATCATAAAGACAATGTCTAAAATTAGAGGCCAATGGCTATGGCAAGAAAAAAAAGCCATAATAGTAGCACCCAGCCACATGCAAGAAAGTGTGGTTTCCATTTTAGAATGGGAGTGGTGGAAGAAAAGCAAGGATCAATTTGGAAAAAAATTGACAAGAAGCAAAAAGGTAAAGAAGAGAACGCAATGGTAGGAAAAATCTGAGGAAAGCTTTGTCCAAAAAGCTCGACCATTGAGGAATTGCATGGCCTATAGCTTACTTTTGCTTAGGACTTAGAATGGATCCTTATTGGCTAGCCTTTTGTGCTAGACCGAGGCATTGAACCCTTAAGATGTAACTATTATGTAAGTTTGCATGGTGATGTAAGTCATATCATGGCTATCAGAAATCTTATTCTAATCGAATGTGTACCTTTTGGTGTTTGATTCTGTAGAGGTTTGCATGCCAAACCTATCAAAGAGGATATAATCCTCTGTGTTACCTTTGATATGCATCAACTATATTTTACTTTAAACATATCGCCTTCCATTATCGGCTAGGCCGATAATGGAAAGGGGAAAATCATTCATTATTAAGAAATGTGGAAACTATATTTGCATAAAGAGGATGCCCTCAATTTGAATAACCAATGGAATGTATGAGTTAGGTTTCATTGTAACCTTGTAAGGATTGATCCTCATGATCAATAGGTTAATTTATTTGAATATGAATCAGATTTGAGTTTGTATGACATATAGTGTTGCATGCATTAAGGGATAAGCCAAAATGCCCATAAGGGAAATTTTGAATATAATGTTGAGGTTAAGAAAGGAATTCCCCGACAATAGAAATGGGTCGAGTCTAGAGCAACCCTTTTTTGTTTGTTGCAACCTGAATAGGAAAAAGTATTTTTTGAACCTGAAACTTCTGTGCATTCTTAAATGAAATATTTCCTCAAGAAATTCATCGACAAACATGTTGAACTTGGTTTCTTTATATTATTAAAGTTTCTCATCGTAATTCTAGTGATGAAAGTGTTCAAGATCTGGATAATAGACATTCTATCCTTATGATTGAAACTGGGCTATTTGATTTGTTTATATTCAATTCATAATGGAAAACCCATTTTGTATTAAATGGTGAACATTTACTTGTAAAGTGATTATTTAGCATGTAAACAGCTTGAGATCAGAAAATAAAGTAAATGGCATTATTTGTCTTTAATTATAACTATTTAATTTAAAATAGTATTGTGTTGATGTAAACAATGGTTCATCTTTTGCAAACAACTCTATTTTATTAAAAAGTTAACATTATAGATAAAACTAATCTTGCTCAATAAACTGTTTAGTTGGAAACAACTAGTTTTATGACTGTTTAGTAGGAAAGAGTATTGTTTCTACTTAAACAATGAATGTACATGTGTGAACAACTTTTTTTATAACTGTTTAGTAGGAAACAATACTTCTTCTATTCAAACAATGAATGTACAAATGTGAATATCTTGTTTGTAACTGTTTAGTAGGAAACAATACTTTTTTTGTTCAAACAATGAATGTACAAATGTGAACAACTTCCTTTGTAACTGTTTATTAGGAAACAGTACTTATTTTGTTTAAACAATGAATATTCTTATGTAAACAGCCATGTTAGAATATATCATATGTGAGAATGCAATAATAGTATGTGTGAAACTATTAGCATAGACTTGTTCTGACTCTTTATTTTTGACAAAAGAAATGTCAAATGGAATACTATTTTAAGATTGCAATCTGAATTAATGATTATTTCATAATGTATGCACGAATTTTAAATATAAGTAGGCACATATATGTGTATGCACATAGAATTCATCTATATACATACACATACTTGTGACATACCTTCTTCTTTTTTAGTACATTTATAAAAGTAAAATACTTATGATGAAAAGTAGAGAATAGTCATAAGATTGATATGATTGATTATTGAATTACTCTGTGAATCATAAATCTGATTTCTATTTAGAGAGTAAACTAGAATTATGATTTTCTTCTTTTAAAAACAGTTAAGAAAGAATATTTAATACTTGAATAGAGCAGTGATACCTTAGTTGACTAGAGCACCTCAGGGTAGATGTTGCTAGAGGGTAGATAGTTGTTATGAGTTATATAGTAGAAAGTTACCTTTCGGGACAAGTGTTGAAATAGAGTTCAGAGAGTATAGGTTTGCTTTAACAAAACCTATTGTTTTTTGTTGTTGCAACACATTTATTATGCTTGGCAAAGCAATATAGTTCATTATGTATGTATGAATGAACTCTATGATTTCACTCTCTGCCATTCCTAGCATAGATCTTTCATTTTCTTTTCTAACTAGTAGATAGAAATTGCATGTTGATGAATGGGCATGCAACAAATTCCACTTTGCAGATTTCTCTCTTTCTAAACTTTTCATTCAGGGTCGGGTATTCTTCAAGTCGAAAGAATACGGGGAAGCTTAAGCTTTTTGGTTGGGTGGTAAAGTGCTTCAACCATATTCTTTTCCATAAGTGGAGGCAAGTGTCAAAGAAGAACCTTTATTGTTCACAATACTATTATAGTCTAAGATGTAACTAATGTAATTCATTCTTGTACTTGTGTAATGACTTTGTGGCCTTTGGAGCCAAGTCAAACCTGATATTGTAATTTGACTTTTGAAGTGAATATATGAATCTTTGACTCATTTTAAATGGACATGTGTAGCTATGATTGACTTTAGCCACTAGTTATGTCTTTTTAATTTGGAGTATATTCATGTGTCATTTACAATAATATTAATCAAGTAATAATTTCAAATGGGTTATTACATTTGGTATCAGAGCTTAGGGCTCAGCTATAGGCCTTTTGAGTCCACCATAGTTGACTAGGGGTAGTTGACCCTTGACCCAAAATTTGGATGTCCTAAGAATTGAATGTAGGAATGGGAAGGTCAAAGGGAAGATGGAGGAAAGGGAAAACTATTAGAACCTCACTTAAGAATGATGTAAAGGAAGAAAACACCAAGATGGAGGTTCAATCAGAAATTATCGATGATGAAACTCTAGCTTAGGCTCTTACACGACTCAAGCTAGAGAGAGGCTTGAAGATTGAGGAGAAGCGAACACTTAAGATCAAAAAGCTTTCGCAATTGGGGATTGGCCTCGAGGGTGTGGACCCAATGCACTCTTGTTGACTAAAGAGGAAAAGGAGAGCTTGTCCACTCAACCATCCTCTTCTGTTAAGTTTGAAGTAAACTCTGATGATGACCTACAGGAATGTCCTCTTTCTGATACCGAGAAATTGGAATGATGTAACAAGAATCCTATTGTAAATAATGTTCTATTGACTCACCTTAAATAAAATCAGATAATATTTTTTGGTGTGTTCAAAGAGAGACTCTAAAATGTGTATATTATGCATGACTGTGTATGTATTCTATATTGAGGGATGTATGCATATAAAAATTATGTGACGAATCATAAGAATGTTTATTCATAGAACCTTGTGTTGAGATGCGATAAACATGACTATGTTTTAGGATAAGTTTGGGACAACATGGTGACCACCAGGAAAGATGAGGGTGGTAATGGTTTCGATAACAGACCAAAAAAGAGACTAGAGAAAATTCTAGAGCTTCTAAATCGGCAAGAGTCTCGCATGGATCATATAGAGAAATAATTTTGAGTGGAAAATGAGGACCAGGACCATAGGAATATAGAAGGAAATAAAGGAGATGGTGGTCCAAGGGTAGACCCACAAGGGTGTATTGAGGAAGATCTTGGGAAAGACCTCAAAAGAGTAGCACCGCCCAATTTTGATAGTAAGTTTATCGAAATAGGAGCTGAGGCTTGGATTATAGAAATAAAAAAATACTTTGGGCTTTGTAACCTTTATGAAAAGACTAAGGTGGCATGGGCTATGTATCAGCTCTCAAGTGAAGTAGCAATTTGGTGGGATAATGAGAAGTTAGAATGAAATATTTAGCCTGCTGAGATCACTTGGGGACTCTTCCTCCAAGATTTCAAGAAGATATGGTTACCACGACTTTTCTTTGACAAGAAAGTGATGGAATTTTAGGACTTAACCTAGGGAAATATGACTGTGATTCAATATTCAAAAAATTTTACCAACCTATTGAAGTATGTGCCCCAATATTAAGGAGATGAACAGTTCCATATCTAGAAATTTATAATGGGACTCATACCTCACATAGGAGCTGAAGTGGATATGCACAAACCTCAAACCATGAATGAAGTCTTTCAAAAAGCCACCAAACAAGAACAGAAACTACATCATCTATCCAATCTTCGTAGCGATTCAAATTCTAAGTCATGATATGGGAAGAAGAAATTCCATAAGGGATACAAGAACCATCAAATCCGCAATCTCAAGAGGGGAAGTGAATCGCAGGAGAAGGTTGAAGATGGTAATGGTCGAAGGAACAAGAAAGAAAACAAAGGCAAGGGTAAGGATGACCATAAGTAGAAGGGCTTTAGAGAGGACAATCCAAGAGGTCGCAAAGGGCCTCATGATGGATGTTATACTTGTGGAGGCGACCATTATGCCTCGAATTGTCCTCAGCGTTCAAATTCATGAAAGGAAGGAAGTTACCAAAAAAATTAGCATCACTAGATCCATGTTGCAGTGGAAAATAGACAGGAAAAGTATCAAGCTTCACCAATTTAGCTAATGGGTAAGCTCTATGGCCGATCTATCTCTATCTTAATTGATACTGGAGTGACTGAATATTTTATAGATCCTAGAATAATATCTAAGATACCCATTAGACCTAGATACATGGAAAATTCATGGATAGTCTAGTATGGTAATTGATCAAAGTGAAGGGTAGCTACCTATCTCTTTTACAGTGAGTTAGAACTTCCAACCTTTCAAACTCAAGTCAAGTTGTATGTGGCACCCTTAGGCTCATATGATGTAACTTTGGGAATAAATTGGTTAACTGGGCAAAAGACTTTAGGGTAGGTGCAAGAAGATGGGGGGCCAACTTTTGGCCAAATTTTTATAAAAAAATTAATAGATCATAACACGAGCGCATTATAATTTGCTCACGTTATGAGCCATTAAAAGAAAAAAAAATAAGAAAATCGAATTCATTTGCATTGTGATTGTTTTTTTTCTGCCTGCAGCCAAAGCTCTTCATTTGTGCACTCGCATTCTAGGAGGATTCATCTTGAAGTTTTTTCATCAAATTGTTGTTGTTTCATCGCTAGGATGTCGCCACATTCACAAGGAGGTCTAAGAGGTAAGGATTGTTTGTTTTTTTTTGTGAATTTTTTATTTTTAGGTTGTTTTTTATATTTATTTGTTGAATTTGTAGGAGATGTTAATGAACCTAAAAACCCTCCTAAAAATCCTCAACAAGAAGAGCAACAACAACATCAAAAAAAATCCTCAAGTTTAACAACCACAACAACAATCTCCTTCACCAATCCCTCAACATCCTCCTAGCACTCAACAAAATTTAATGAGTGAAATTGAAAACAATAAAAAACAAATTGAGGATTTAGTCACAAGGTTGAGCGATCCAAACAGTTCAACCATGGAAAGAAAAACCCTTGCAAATTCACTCAAAGAAATGTTAAAACATGTAGATTCAATCAAAAATAATTAACTGGTTGGAAAGATAGGAGGCAGGCGGCTAGGGATTATTACCAAGCTAAATTATCATATAAAGATGTAAAAGATATAAAAATTACAAAATTAGATTTGTGCTCATTATTCACTAACCCATGCACAAATACAAATCTTAGCCTCAATGTGAAGAGGTTTCCTATTCATTGGTGCCACCACCAATAGATTAGGACCTTTTTTTGGGATAGGTGGTACATGGTTTTTGATTACCCACCATGCAACAATTGTGAAGTCCTGCAATATTTCCCAAGGAAACTATACTATGAGTTCATCCTAAAAAAAATCCTGAATTATTTTGATATGAGGAATTTTTCAGGGGAGAGTTTGGAGGTCAGCTCAATATAGACCCGGTGCACATCAGGATCCTAAGTGGCAAGCGAGATGACCTCTTGCTAGGCCACCTCATGTGCACATCGTTATCCCTTCCATCACAAAGGAGAGTGTTGAGGTAGACACTTTGTAGACCATCAACTCTTTGACCCAAAGTGTCATCCAACATGCTAGCCCTATACTACAGTGCCATCCATGGGAGTCTTCAAGTGGTGGGCTTTGACCACATTTGTGTCAAGCTTGTGGGGAAACTTATTCATATGACCCCACCGACACTCAGGAGGCTACTACGCAGGATACATCTGCAACTATGGAGATGGTGAAGGTAGCTAACATTTTGAATGAGGCCTATGGCATCGATACTCAAGTAAATGTTAGCATGTTCATTGAATTTAATTTATTAAATTTCAATTTTGAAATGCAAGATTAACTAATTTACTTTTATTATTTTGATAAAGTTTCAAGGTCACAGTGTTGATATTGGATACACTGGCCCTACACCCATTTATTACTCCACTGCATCTACCGTTGAGGTATGTAACTAGTAAACAATTATAAATTGATTACATGTTAATAGCATTGTTTTATGAATGGTATTCTAATATGTGATTTTGGATGTTGAATAGGGAAATATTGAATATTTTGTGGGAACACCTCCCAATGCCAGTGGATTTACACAAACCTACACACTGGTAATAGAACAAAGAGTTTAACTAATGAATTTTACTTAATAGATTTGTGTAGTTTATATTCATATCGTTGATTGCATTGCATTGCACATCTTTAAAACTCAAAGCATTACTTCACATTCCATAACTAATAACTAGATGTTGACAGATGAAAAAATTTCAACTACATTATGGTTGTTTATAAAGTCAACATAAGTAGTGATGCAATTACTTCACGTAGCATAAGTAATAAGTAGGAGCAGATTCCAATTGCATTTGCTTGTCATGGCATTCCATGAGACCACTTTTTACTGAGGAATCTTTTCAAAAAGTTCATTGCCTTGTCTATGCTATAGATGCTTGGAATAAATATATGAAAGAATAATAGTAAGAAATAGCATAGACAAGGCAATGAGTTGTTTGAAAAAATTCCTCAAAGAAATGTGGTCTCATGGTGATTTCCATCACCATGAGACTCAATTTCTTTGAGGCATTTTTTCAAACAGCTCACCGCCTTTTCTATGCTACCACATTTTCACATTTTCCATACATGTCTACCAAAGAATTTTATCAAACAATTCATTTCCTTGATGCTATGGCTAAAAGCCTAAAAAAGGTGTTTTCCAACAAACTATGGATGCTTGGAAAAAATCTATCAAAGCATAATAGTAAGCAATAGACAAGGTAGTGAGTAGTTTGAAAAAATGTTTCGAGAAATGCAGTCTCATGGTGATGGAATGTCATTCCATCACCATGAGACCACATTTCTTCGAGGAATTTCTTCAAATATCTCACCAAATTTTCTATGCTACCACATTTTCCATACATGTGTACCAAAGAATTTTATCAAACTACTCACTTCCTTGCTTCTATGGTTAAAAGCCTAAAATAGGTGCTTTCCAACAAACTATGGATGCTTGGAAAAATTCTATCAAAGCATAGTAGTAAGCAATATCATATTCAAGGAAATGAGTAGTATGAAAAAATTCCTTGAAGAAATGTGGTCTCATGGTGATGGAATGGCATTCCATCACCATGAGACCACATTTCTCTTAGGCATTTTTTCAAACAGCTCACTTCCTGAAGAATAGAAACCAACCCTTTAGCCAAAATTCCCCTCCAAATTATTTTCAAGGTCCTCATCCTCAATTTACCAATCCATGGAACCTTCCACCTTTTATTCCACTTGTTCATGTCCCCACCCCTCCCTCTTCATTTCATGATCACCCTCCATCTCATAACCAATACTACACTATACCATCCACCCCATCCCAGCATAATACCATAGAGAAGGCAATGAACAATTTGAAAAAATGCCTCAAAGAAATGCGGTCTTATGGTGATGGAATTCCATGACACATTTGTTTGTAATGGCATTCCATCACCATGAGACCCCATTTCTTTGAGGCATTTTTTCAAATAGTTCACTACCTTCTCTATGCTACCACAGTTATCGTGCATGTCTACAAAAGCATTTTATCAAACGATTCACTACCTAGTTGCTATGGGTAAAAGTGTAAAAATAGGTGCTTTTGAACAAGCTATGGATAGGGAAAATAGTAAGCATGATAGTCAAAAATATAGTTTAATAAGTACCCAAATTTTTTTTCATTATCTCATACATTATAAGCCATGGCATGGATCGCTATTGCAGTTTTCATGATTGAATAATTTGTTGTTTTATTTTCAGATGTTGGAAGTGGATACACCTCTGAATGTTAATAGGGAAATGGATCTTGGTGTTTCATCTTCTATAGAGTCCTTGATGGCTCTCACAGAGGAGGTATGAGGCAGATTACTAAATTTCAATTTACATTCATTGTTAGAGCTGTTAGTTAGTGAAAAATCAAACCATTATTGATTCGTAGTTTATTTTATCTTTGGATGGTTTCTACAGGGATTCAGCATGCCACAACATGAGCATGTGAATCTTTCCCACGAGGAGAGATATCATCTACTAGCAATAAGTGATTATTTTGTTAAATATATCATTTTTTATAATATAATTTCTATATATTAATGGATTTACTTCTTATTGTAATAGATAAAGCTTGACCAGGAGCTAAACCCTAGGAGGAGCACCAGGAGCACTCCTCAGCCTTAGAATAAATGAGTGATAGACCTATCACCATCTGACCGACAAGCAAAGGGCAAGAATTTATTTCGAGAGGATGCAAAGCAATGACTTTTGATTCTAGAGCCCTTTGTTGTATGCCTATAAAGAATTTTTGTACATATTTTATATATTGGATATATTTGACATTGTATGCCTATATGGCATTCTTGTAAGCCTATATGGCTATTTTGTATCTATTTTATACTCATATTGACATATATTGATGTATTCCTACATGGCTATTTGGTTAATACAAATCTTTTTTATCGATGGTGTCCATATTTTCATTATAAATCCATGGTTCAATAGATATGAGTTACATGTATTCAAGTGTATACTTTACAACTTACGTGTATTCCAATGTATACTTTGTAACTTACATGTTTTCATGTGTATACCTTGTATTCATGCATATACTTTGCATTAATTTGCATATACTATGTATTTGTGTGTATACTTCAAGGCTTATGTGTTTTTGAGTACTTGTGCTTCCCTTATTCACATGTATGCTTGACTTATTCATGTGTATACTTATTAATTGGTTAGCCCTTGGTGCAGGGGCACCTACAACCACTTCTCAAATCATACCTTGGTGGTAATTTTTCATGAGATGTCTTGGGTGGATTAAATATTTTAGGTGTTTAGTCATGGTTTTTATTTAAAATAAGGTCCATTTCATCATTTTCTTTCATGTAGTTGGGTTTTGTGTAGGTTAGTGGTCAACTATGCACAAAGTGCACTCTTCCTATGAATGGTGTCCAAAATTGAATTGTAAGCCTTAATGGAAAACATATGAATTTATATGAATTGTGCAAGGGTGAATGTTGAAATGATGTATTAGTAGTAATTTTAAAATGGTCTAAAAGTTATTAGTTAGAGTCATTAGGTCGGAGGAGTCTAAAATTGCAAATTTGTGAGTTGCTTAATGCAACAAATTTGTTATGTGTTTCCCAAAAGTTAGTTTTTAGTGGTTATGGGAATTGAAGGGAGTTGGTTCTAATTTTAAATGTATCAAAATCATCATTAAATCCTGAATGTGGGGTTCAATTAATAGCTTTTGAAGATTTGATGCTCTTCCCAACGCTAAAACTAGAGAATATCAACAATTTTTTGAGTTTTTCAGTTTCTTTTCCCTATGTACAGCCCAGTACAGGCCTCCCATGTTTGGAAATTCATGAAATATTGTAGTGGAAGGTATTAAATTTTTTTTCTATTGGTTTTGTGACTCCTTTTGGTTGTTTTGGTTAAAAGAAAACTCATTTCTTCCTTATCAGCCTGTACAAACCAATAGAGTCTGGGGTTTTTTTCAATTTTGTAATGGAGCCTTTCCTCCTACTATGGTGACTTGTGACTCATAGGAAAGGCTCATAATGTTTTTTTTTCAAGATTCCTTAACTCATTTAGTAGCGGCAAGGCATCAGTAGGGATAGTGATGCTATCTTAGGATGTGAATGTGAGATTTTGGCTTGAAATGGAGGAACCAAAGTGGTGTTTTTGAGATCTACTGAGTTGAAAGGCTAGGTGAAGGTTTATTATGTATGTTCAAACCCTAAAAAACTTGTTTGATGCTTTGGTGAGGTTTGGAATTCCTTGGAGCTGTGAGATGCTAAAAACCTAGGTATTTGTTAGGAAATTGAGGGCTTTAAGAAATTATGGCCTAGAGGTTGTGTGTGTGTCTAAAACCTATGGAATTAAAGATTAGTTTGTTTGTAAAACAGGGCTAATTTTGTAGCCTTTTTGCAGGGTAGTTTGAAGGATCTCCAAGAAATTGCAAAGCAGCCTTGTATGTTTGGCTTGGAAATGGTGTTTGGGGTCTAAGTAGATGCTATATTGATGATGAGATGGTCCTTGAGAGAATTTCTCTAAAAGGATAAGCCAATTTGTTGGGTTTGAAGCCTTTTTAACCTTGTTGATGATAGTTGATTCAAGATGGTTGAATGTAATAACAAAGGTTGTTGTTTTACAGAAATCTGATTTGATTGAGTCTTCTCCACCTTGACTCTATATCATAATGGTATCAGAGTAGGGAGTAGATTTTGTTTGCATTTTGCAGGTTGAAGAAGAGGCAAGGTTGACAAGATGCCTCCAAAGAAGAATGCTATGGCTAAAGAGATGAAGGAAATGAAAGAAAGACATGCCAAGGAACTCAGAGAGTTAGAAGAAAGGATCATAGCCTTCGAGACAAACAAGAGAAGGGATACTAAAGAGAGTAGTGAGACAGATGAAGAGGAAGATGAGGAGTTTGAAGATGTGGAAGAAGAGCTTACTCCAGAAGATCAAAGAATTGCAAAGTTGTTGAAGGCAGTGAAGACTAACAAGCCTAAGGTAAAACTTGATGTTCCTAAGTATGGTGGTAGTTTAAATTATGAAGAACTACTTGATTGGATTGATGCATTAGATAACCATTTTGAATGTGATGAGGTTCTTGAAGAGCAAAGAGTCAAGATTGCAAAGACTAAGTTGCAGGGCCATTCTTTGGTATGGTGGGATTACTTTCAATTTGAGAGGAGGAAACAAGGAAAGTATAAGATCACATCATGGGAAAAGATGATATCAAAACTCAAAGGTAAATTCGTACCCAAGGATCATCGAGTTCAATTGTTTAAGAGATTGCAAAAATTAAGACAAAGGGAAATGGATATTAAGTCTTAAACTGAGGAGTTCTATAAATTGAGTCTAAGATTTGGTCATCATGAGAATGAAGATGAAAAATTTGCAAGATACATGGGTGGTTTAAGGTTAAACATACAAGATGAATTGGTTTTGGCTAACCCTAGAACTATAGAGGAATGTTATCAAATGGCAATCAGGGTGGAGGAGAAAATGAAGAGAAGGAAAGAAAAACTAGTTAGAGGCAAAGGTAGTACATCAAGAGGAAGAGGATCCACGTCTAGTTCAAAGCCAACCAATGATAATCAAGAAGATGCCATGAAAGGTCAAGAGAAATCTAATTCCAAAGGTGGATGGAGAGGAACAAGAGGTAGAGTTGGAAGAGGTAGGGATTCTAACAATGCATTTTTAGGGAGATGCTACACTTGTAACCAGCTTGGACATCTAGCCTTCAAATGTCCTGAAAAGAAAAGATCAAGCTCTTATGGTGGAGAGAGGAGGAATCAACTAGTGCATGAAGATGAAGAGAGTGTGGCTTCACTTGTAATGAACCTCACATCAGAAGTTGGAGAGAACTAGATGATTAGAAGAACATTGCTCAAGGTACCAATCCCTAAAGAACCCCCACAAAGGAAAGCACTCTTCATAATCAATTGCATGGTACAAGGTAAAGTATGTAAGATAGTAGTGGATTAAAGTTCAACTAAAAACATGGTTTCTTGTGAAATGCTGAATAAACTAAATTTGAAAAGAATCCCTCATGATTTTCCCTACAAGGTATCTTGGCTAAGTGATGGTCAATCATTGTTAGTAAATGAGCAAGCTATTGTAGTTTTTCAAATAGGTGAATATAAAGATAGCATTGTTTGTGAAATTTTACCAATGGATTTTTGTCACATACTCCTTGGAAGACCATGGCAGTATGATAGGTGTGCTATGTATGATGGGAAAGAAAATAGGTATACAATCATGAAAGATGGCCAAAGGTTTCTTTTGACTCCTTGGGTAGAAGATGAGAAAGGAAAAGCAAGGGTGATAATGTGTGAGAGCAAGGATCCTATAAAGGAAAACCAATATTCTGATGTTGTGAACAATTCTAAGTCTAATCATGCAGGGGTAGCAAGTTCAAGGGTGACTGCAAGGTTACAAGGTGGTTTGGCAATGCAAAAATAGGGTGGTGTGTTGATTGGGACCATTGAGTTTCCTATTGATGTATATATGGGTGTAAAACAAAAAAAAATTGTAGGTACAATAGGTGGACATTCTGATAGGACAGTGGGAAAACAAGGTGACGGGGCCTTGGAATTGATGACAGGGGTAAGGACACTGAGTAAAGTGTAGGGAAGACAGGAAAAGAGATGGGACTATGACAGGGGCAGTTTATGACAATGATAATGCTAATCCTTCTTTGTATGCAGGTACAGGTGATAAGAAACAACCAAATGCTAAGTTAAGAGTGGATAAATGGCAGACCTTAGGTCTGAATGCACAAACACAATCCTATGCAAATGTGAGCACACTCCCAAGTGCCAGATAGTTTTGGGTACAAGGACTACAATAGTGGAAGGATATTATTGATGTATGGAGCATGTATGGTATATGGTGGGGCTGGTATCAACCCCCACTCATGGGACATGAGTTTTTTCTAGGGGGGTTGTATGGTGTAGGGGCACCTACAACCACTTCTCAAATCATACCTTGGTGGTAATTTGTCATAAGATGTCCTGGGTGGATTAAATATTTTAGGTGTTTAGTCATGGTTTTTATTTAAAATAAAGTCCATTTGACCATTTTCTTTCATGTAGTTGGGTTTTGTGTAGGTTAGTCGTCAACTATGCACAAAGTGCACTCTTGCTATGAATGGTGTCCAAAATTGCATTGTAAGCCTTAATGGAAAACATATGAATTTATATGAATTGTGCAAGGGTGAAGGTTGAGATGATGTATTAGGAGTAATTTTAAAATGGTCTAAAAGTTATTAGTTAGAGTCATTAGGTCGGAGGAGTCTAAAAGTGCAAATTTGTGAGTTGCTTAATGCAACAAATTTGTTGTGTTTCCAAAAAGTTAGTTTTTGGTGGTTATGGGCGTTGAAGGGAGTTGGTTCTAATTTTAAATGTATTAAAAACATCATTCAAGCCCAAATTTTGGGTTCAATGAATAGATTTTGAAGATTTGATGCTCTTCACAATGCTAAAACTAGGGAATATCAACAATTTCCAAGTTTTTCAGTTTCTTTTCCCTGTGTACGGCCCAGTACAGGTCTCCCATGTCTGGAAATTCATGAAATATTGTAGTGGTAGGTCTTAACTTGTTTTTTCTATTGGTTTTGTGACTCCTTTTGGTTGTTTTGGTTAAAAGAAAACTCATTTCTTCCTGATCAGCCTGTAAACACTAGCAGGGTCTAAGTTTTTTTTCAATTTTGTAATGGAGCCTTTCCTCCTATTGTGGTGACTTGTGACTCAAAGGAAATGATTATAATGTGTTTTTTTCAAGTTTTCTTAACTCATTTAGTAGTGGGAAGGCGTCAATAGGGTTGGTGATGCTATCTTAGGCTATGAATGTGAGATTTTGGCTTGAAATGGAGGAACCAAAGTGGTGTTTTTGAGATCTACTAATTCTAAAGGTCGGGTGAAGGTTTATTATGTATGTAGAAACCCTAAAAAACTTTTTTGATGCTTTGGTGAGGTTTGGAAGGCCTTGGAGCTGTGAGATGTTGAAAACTGTAGGTATTTGTTAGGAAATTGAGGGTTTTAAGAAATTATCGCTTAGAGGTTGTGCGCTTGTCTAAAACCTGTGGAATTGGGAGTTTTGTGACCTTTTTGATTATTTTCCAAGAGCTTGTGGGGTTAGAAGAAGTTTAAAGAATAGTTTGTTTGTAAAATAGGGCTAATTTTGTAGCCTTTTTGTAGGGCAGTTTGAAGGATCTCCAAGAAATTGCAAAGCAACCTTGTATGTTTGGCTTGGAAATGGTGTTTGGGGTCTGAGTAGATGCTATATGGATGATGAGATGGTCCTTGAGAGACTTTCTCTAAAAGGATAAGACAATTTGTTGGGTTTGAATCCTTTTTAACCATGTTGATTATAGTTGATTCAAGATGGTTGAATGTAATAACAAAGGTTGTTGTTTTACTAAAATATGATTTGATTGAGTCTTCTCCACCTTGACTCTACATCAGCCCTAGCATTGATCAATGTTGTCCTTCATGGTTTTTCTTGAATATTTATTGATTAATGTTAAACAACTTTATTAGTTGATGCTAAACAACTTCAATATTTCGAGGAATACTAGTAGACTTACAAATTACAAAATTGCACAAATTGAAAAGAAAAGATTAACTATAAATAAATGCACTGATTATTAACTTTATAATTGATTAATAATGAGTATAATATATATCAAGAGATGGGCCTTCTAGAATGGCAACTGCCAACTAGAAAATAGGTAAAACATTCCCAATACTTTGAAAGCAATAATCCACCCAAAATTGCAACGGGAGAGAAGGCTTATTTAAGATCCTTGAGAAATGTATTTCCTAACACTTCCTTGTTCTTACATATCCCAATTTTTTTTAATCCAAAGAGTTCCATGAAATGCTTTAGCTAAAAGCAAAAAACAATTTTTTGATTGGTATTCCACGAGATGTTTCATAAAAATATTCTACTGTATTTAATCTTTTGATTGGAACAACTCATTTAAGCAAAGGATACATAATCTTCACAACACTCGAAAAACATAATATTCATAGTAGATGATGAGTTGTTAAATTCTTGACACATTATCATAAAAAAATTTATCTTGAATAGTCTTTATAAAATTTCACAACATAATCCTCACAGTACAAAATGAATTGTTATGTTCTTGATCCATTAGCATATAAACACGTCGAAAGATATATATGTCAACTTTTTGCAATATTATTTCTTGTATAGGAAATGGACTTGGGAGAAAGTTTTATAATTTATAATACAAATAAGAAATGGACTCAAGGGTGGAAACTTTATTTATCACACCAAATAATAAATGTACATGAGAGCATCACTTGTTTCTCTTAGATTCCAATTTTCAAGCATAGCAAATAATTTCAAATGAAAATGACAAAATGCTTCACAACGAAAGTTGTTAATCCAGGAAAACTAAAATGTTTCCAAGTTCCACCATTGTACATGTTTAAAATTGGTTGTATATTGTTGTAAGGGGAATGAGGATAATTAAAAAATGTCTTGCACTTGCTATACTTGAGGATGATCGTATGCTTTTTGTGTGGAAAACTCGAACTTCTCAACTGTCGTGTGAATGTTTCTCTTTTTGATTGTTTGCATGCCATCATAAGGGATTGAGCCAGTTGAACATAGCTCAAAGTGATTTTGCATGTTTGGGTGTGAAAGAGGAACATGCCTAGTGTAAACGTACCTATTGGGATGCATTGGAACAATCTGTTTGGTCACATGAGTTGCATAACGAAAGTTGTACCACTTTACAACTTTACACTGCTTGCATTTGACACTTTTTCCATCAAGTGAAAATAGGACACCACGAGAAAATGACTCTGAGATAACAAAAATTGAGAGAGGTTATTGTAGAGTGCCCCAACATGATCCCATAGCTCAAACATAGAGTTTGTAAGCATCACATTTTTTGAGTAATAGCTTGTCAAAGATTGTTGCCCTTTTGCACTTTGGACCCTGAAGAGATTGACCTGGTTGAACGTCGCTCAGAGTGATTCTCCATGTTTGGGTGTGAAAGAGGACCATGCCTAGTGTAAACGTACCCATCTGGACATGTTGGAATAGTCTGTTTGGTCACACGAGTTGTTGAACGAAAGTTGCACCACTTTGCAACTTTACACTGCTTGCATTTGACACTTTTTCCATCAAGTGAAAACTAGACACCACGGGAAAATGACTCTGAGATAACAAAAACTGAGAGAGGTTATTGTAGAGGTTCCCAACAGGATCTCGTAGGCTCAAACAAAGAGTTTGTAAGTGTCACAGTTTCCAAGTAATAGCCTGTCAAATATTGTTTCCCTCTTGCACTTTGGACCCTTTATGTATCGAGTCGGTTGAACGTAGCTCAAAGTGATTCTACATGTTTGGGTGTGAAAGAGGACCATTCCTAGTGTAAAACTACCCATTCAAATGTGTTGGAACAGTCTGTTTGGTCACACGAGTTGCAGAATGAAAGTTGCACCACTTTGTAACTTTACACTGCTTGCATTTGACACTTTTTCCATCAAGCAAAAACTGGACACCATAGGAAAATGACTCTGACATAAAAAAAACTGAGAGAGGTTATTGTAGTGAGGCCCAACATAATCCCATAGGCTTAGATGGAGAGTTTGTAAGCATCATGGTTTCTGAGTAATAGCATGTCAAATATTTTTGCGCTTTTGCACTTTGGACCTTTAAGAGATCGAGCTGATTAAACATAGATCAAAGAAATTATGCATGTTTGGGTGTGAAATAGGACCATTCCTAGTGTAAATGTACCCATACAAACATGTTGGAACAGTCTTTTTGGTCACACGAGTTGCAGAACAAAAGTTGCTCCACTTTACAACTTTACATTGCTTGCATTTGACACTTTTCCATCAAGTGAAAACTGGACACCACGGGAAAACAACTCTGAGATAACAAAAATGGAGAGAGGTTATTGTAGAGGGTCCCAACATAATCCTATAGGCTTAAATAGAGAGTTCATAAGCATCATTATTTCTGAGTAATAGCCCGTCAAAGATTGCTGCCCTTTTTCCCTTTAGACCCTTAAGGGATTGAGCCAGTTGAACATAGCTCGGAGTGATTCTGCATGTTTCGGGTGAAATATGACCATGCTTAGTGTAAACATACCCATTTGGACATGTTGGAACAGTTTGTTTGGTCACACAAGTTGTAGAATGAAAGTTGTACCACTTTGCAACTTTACACTGCTTGCATTTGACACATTTTCCATCAAGTGAAAACTGGACACCATGGGAAAACGAATCCGAGATAAAAAAAATGAGAAAGGTAATTGTAGAGGGTCCCAACATGATCTCGTAGGATCGTATGAAGAGTTCGTAAGCATCATGATTTCTGAGTAATATCTCGTCAAAATTTGTTGCCCTTTTGCACTTTGGACCCTTAAGGGATCGAGCAGGTTGAACATAGTTCAAAGTGATTTTGTGTGTTTGGGTATGAAAGAGGACTATTCCTAGCATAAACGTACCCATCTAGATGTGTTGGAACAGTCTGTTTGGTCACACGAGTTGCAAAACGAAAGTTGCATCACTTTGCAACTTTACACTGCTTGCATTTGACACTTTTCCTTCAAGTGAAAACTGGACACCACGGGAAAACAACTCCAAGATAACAAAAACCGAGAGAGGTTATTGTAGAGGGGCCCAACACAATCATGATGCCTCAAATGAAATTCTTGTACCTAACACGGTATCCTGGTAACAGGTCGTCAAATATTGTTTCCCTTTTACAATTTAGACTATTAAGGGATTACGTTGCATGAATTACAAATGTTTGAGGGCAGCAATAAATTTTAAAATTTGAGTAAATATCATTACAAATATTTATTTGAATAGACTATATGGTATATTGATATTGATATATAATCACTAGGTTATTTTTTTTTAATAAATTATTTTTTTATAATAAGTTAGTCAATTGGTGGTAGTTATAATAGGGAGAGAATAAAAGAAGAAAAAAAATGATTAGTAACAATCAATGGTTATCAAACTCACTATATTAATAATATGATGTATACAATAAAATGAGATTTATTTGGTTGTCCTAATTCTTTTGTTTCTGCTACAATTGCCTAATATGCTTCATACATTGTTCTAAAACCCAAGTGCTTGTACTTGTAGGCACAATACCTTAGGTACTCCGTTCTCACAGATCTTTTACAATGTCACCCATACATTTGAGATTCTCTTATAATGTCTACATAATAGGTGCTCATGATGAGGTTAACTTCAAATGAATAACTTGAGATTCCCTTGCTAAGCTTCACATGCTCTTTTATAATGGCTTCAAATCAAAATTGAGATTTGTCAAGATCATCAAAATAAGGATGTTGCATTTCTTTTTTGGGTGAGATTCTCTTGGATGGCTCATAAATCAGAATTTTATACAAGGAGACACCAATCAATTTTCAGTAGTTTACTTACAAATAGGAAAAGTAAAAAAAAAAAAGAAAGAGCATCCAAAATGGAAATAAAATGAAAATAGATGGAAGGCACTTACAAACAACAAATCCACACCATTTGGTTCCAAGTCAAGAACAACAAGGCATAAATCTTGATGCTTCCATTGAGGATAGGAATGCCAGTCTCTCAACTTAGTCACTCATGTCCATACATCTTCAGTGGGAGTTCCAAGATACCTATTGCACACAACACCTCTCATGAATAGAATAACGTGAAATTCAAGACACTCTTATAATGTCTACATCATAGGTGCTCATGATAAGGTTAACTTCAAATGAATAACTTGAAATTCCCTCGCTAAGCTTCACACGCACTTTTATAATGGCTTAAAATCATAATTGAGATTTGTCAAGATCATCAAAATAAAGATGTTACATTGCTTTTTTGGATGAGATTCTCTTGGATGGCTCATAAATCAGCATTTTGTGCAAGGGGACATAATTCAATTTTTAGTAGGTTACTTATTGTGGGCACTTAAAAAAGTAACCCTTCTACTTTCTCTGACTCATTTGGGTCCTCCTTGTGATTTTGGCTTAATTATGCCTTGATTTAATCTTGTAATGTGGATAACACATTCACATTAGGTCTTGGGCCCTTGTGAACTAAAAGAATTCAAGTGGTACCTTACTTAAGTATTGTAAAGTGTTGTAACACACTTTCACAATTTTCTAGGGTATTATTAATATATTTCACTTAAATAACCTCTTTTTATCATATACCAAGCCTTATTTCAAAGTGTTATAAAGTATTGCAACAAACATTCATGCTTTTCTAGGCTTGACATCAATAATTTGACCTTTTTTATGCTTTAATTGGCCCCATTTTACACTTCCAAGCCTTAGTTAAGTGTATTTTTGAAAATAATCTTGATAAACATCATTTAATACATCTAATTTATGAAACCCACTTAAAATTCCTAAGTCAAACCCATTCGCCACTAGGGGCAAATGAGTCCCCTTTGGCACAAAAATCAAAATAATTTCAAATTTATGGCGGGTTATTATTTTCTAAGATCTAAGGTTAGCCTATGATGTGGTATTTTTAGGAAATATTGCATAATAAAGTATAAATATAAGGTTTTTCAACTCATTTCACCCCTCCTAGTTTTCTAAGCATTCCAACAAGCAATCAAGTGATCAAGCATTCAAGCACTTTGGATCCATTACTTGCATGTCTTCAGAATTCTACTTCAATGGTTTAGTGAGTTGTAGCATTGCATGTTGTTCATTCATCATTCCCTTTCCATATTTCATTTCATTTCATTTTCAAGGGTTTAATTACCAAACCAGGGTTTGACCAAGGAAAACCCCTATTCACTTAGCCTCAACAATTTTTCCCTCTCTTTGCATGTGTTTTGCAGGTCTAAGTTGTAGATTCGTCAAAGAGAAATATTGGAAAAGTTTTCAACAATTTTTCAAAGTCATTCAAAGTTTTCAAAACCCTAGGAGAAGCTTGGAGAACACCTACAGGTTAAATTTTGCAATTTTAGATCCAAAAACCTATCAGGAGCAAAAGTGCAGACCAAGAGCTATAGATTCCACTATTAAATTTCTTAAAATATTGAAGTGGAATGATATGCCATCAATGGCATATGAGTCCCACTTCCAGGCCCAAAATAGGATTTTGCAATTTTGGGTACCCAGTTGTCTGAAACTTGTTTTGGCAGAATCTTCCTAAAATTGGACTGTCATCCAACTTGGTGTATGAGTCCCAGTCAGCTTCAACAATGAATTCTATAGGATTCTAGAGCTCCATTCCATCCTTCTCTAGTTTCTAGGTGCACACTGTAAATCTCATAAGCTTTTGTTATAGTTTTTTTGCATTTCTAGGTTATTTTGCATATCACAGTGTGTTTTCAAACACTTTGCATTTTCTTAGTTTTTATATTTTTATTCAAAATTCTTTATCAATTTCCAGCCTTAAAGACAATCCACTTTGACATATTTCAATCTCTTTTGCATTGGAATCTCAAGTATTTGTTCTTGAGTGTGAACACTATGAAATCAAATTCCTAGTCCTTCATTCTCCCTTTCTAGTGTGGATAAAGGAAGTTGTGCACTCCATTTCCGTTGTCCACACTTAAAAATAGGAAAAGTAAAAGAAGATGATATAAACATTAGATGATAGCATTAGAATCATACAATGCAATGTGCATACAAGTATAAATGAATAAGAACCAATGTACATACAAATTAATCCAACGAACCATCTGGGTCTGCTCTACTCTTTATTGTGTCAAGTATTACCTCATGTCCAAACTCACAAACCTTCC
This sequence comes from Sequoia sempervirens, assembly GCA_007258455.2. Classification (NCBI taxonomy): domain Eukaryota; kingdom Viridiplantae; phylum Streptophyta; class Pinopsida; order Cupressales; family Cupressaceae; genus Sequoia; species Sequoia sempervirens. The sequence continues at coordinate 90,810,615 of VDFB02000017.1, read as the reverse complement.
ACAAGGTCTTGTTCAAAGGTCTACCTCCATATTTGGTCAAATTAACATTTGGTGCCATGACAAGGTTTGAGTAATGAAGAATCTTTTGATGTGTGTCAAAGTCTTGAAATATCCAATATTTAACACTCTTATGTGGGTACCTTCTAAGTCATGTTCCAATAACAACAACTAAGCTTGTAGGGTATTTGATGTTTTCTCCATCTATAACTAGGGCCTCCAATTTCCTTTTGGCCTCAACACAATGACACAAGTAATAGTTTGTTCCCTCTTCGTTGTCTTCATCTACAATAACTGCATAAACATGCCCTACATTGATATGTGTAGCAAATCTCTTGAAATTAGTCAATATTACAAATACACTACAAAGTAAGATAACAATAGGAATTTCAAAAAATAAGAAAGTAGATATATTACCAAGTTGAACTAGATCTGATATGTGGTCAAATTTGACCAATGAATCCATATGTGTTAGTTCTAATGTCGTCAAAGGGCGATACATGTGAAGTGGGCTAAGATAACTTAATGACCATTTCTCAACCCACTCCTTTGACTCACAATCATCCCAAACGTGCATTGTACATGAAGAACAAAAGCATGCCATCTAACATGTATTGATACTCCATGAACCTGCATCTGAGCTAAGGAAAGAGTGTAGCTCACTCAATCCTATTAGTGTACAACAATCCTCATATGGTGAAATGTTAGTATCATCCATCAACCAAAAAAATCTATGAGCTGAAGATGTACCTTCATTACCTGGACCCATCGAAGCAGTACACCACTCGACAATTAATTTTTCATCTGTCAACTTTGCATTGTCTTTATATTTTAACTCTTTCCATGCTAATGCTCTTTTCACACATGCTCCCCCTTTCCATGCCTGGCCTCACAAAATTTCCACTTTTTTTGAACACCTATAATTACATGCATCATGCTCAACCAATAGAACGTTTGTGAGTTCTTGAACTATGTTGCACAGTAATCCGACCATATTAAATTCCAACCGTATGTTATGCCCCTTTGAGCCAAATCACTGTAGAACATCTGGAAGAAACCTTGCATGAACTCTAGAGAATGTGTGCAATCATCACTACTATAAAAGTGATACTCCATCAATACCTTCCTTTGGTCCTTTGTACTATCAGTTGCATGAATGAATGCTATGTGCACAAATATTGAAACATGTTTGGAGTTGTAATATTGTGACTACACCTCACATTGTGGCTATAGAGTGTAGTTCTCTACAAATTCAACCACTAAAACTATGTTGCCAACTAGAAAGGTGTCCTTGCATAGCTTGAATTTTTTTTCCAACCATCAGGCTCTATGGGTATTCCTTGCATACTCATACACTATATTGTCATGAAATATGGACATAAACTGATACACTGGAATCTTTTGAATAACCAAATCACACCTTTTTTCTTGATTACCATCTTTTGTAGCATATGCCACTGTTTTATACTTCCCAAACTCTACTAGTTTTTGTCCCACCTCATCTTTGCTTTCCATATGTTGACATATTGGCATATACTACAAGCTACCACAATGCTGACATGAACCATCTAAGCATGGTGTCCTGTAGAATATTTTGCCATCCTCTATTTCACATAAAAAATTTGATAAGAACTCTCTTGAAGATGTTGGTGGGGCTTGTATGCCACAATCCTAAAAAACATTGTTAGTATGCAAATCTAAACATATAGAACGATAAACATCATAATGGTTAGAGAATTCAATATGTAGTCTACAACAAAAAGTAGTGTGTGTGATTTATCTTGACATAAAAAGGTTTAATCATTTCAAAATATCTTTGACAAATACTAATTTGAGGATAAGCCTATTGAAATTTATGAAAAAATTGGGTTTGAGTCATATCCAAAAAATTCTTTGGATGTGGCTCATGGATCTGAATACTGATTCTCCTTACCACATCCCTTTGATTCAGAGATGGCCTTGTGTTATTCTTCTAATACTCTTCAATTAGTGTTCTCAATGCTTCAACAACTTTTTTATCTTTTTGTGGCGATCTCCCTGAGAATGCTCAATTCATTTGAATCAGTTCCCTCAATTCTTTGCCACCTTCGATGGCTTTTGATAATTTGTTTCTATTAATTCTCAATTGTTCACTCGTCTTTCTAATGAGACGATCTCTCTTTGAATTTCTACTAACCAAAGTCAATGGAATGACACGTCGGGTGACATTATTATCCTTTGAGTGTGAGGTATTACCCACCATCTCATAAGCATCCATTATATTCTTCACAATAGTGTTTTCACTTGAAGCATTCGATGTTCTCAACCCAAGAGTCTTCATGATGATTCTATACTTTATACCCCTCATCATTTCAACAAATAGTTGAAATCTTGCAGTCTCATTTATCCTTTCAAAGAACAATTTCCAAATATTATCAGCATATCTTCTACAAGTGTGTGCTAGAATCTTACCTTCCATGTGCTACAAAATATCTTCATCAATATTAATCAAATACTTTGGCTTTCTACACAAAATTCTAGGTCATGTTCTCCTAGGTACATACATCTCAACATTAAGAATTTCTTCAATATTTAAGTGGGGTGGGCTAGATTGTGTACCTCCGATCGAGGGTGGAATAGACGGCATACCTTGAGGTTCACATGGGGATGATGGCATACCTTCTTCATCAAATCTAATTGATGATGTACTCTCAACTTGAGATGTGGTGGCTAGTGTCCAACCATAGTCACTTGTGGTAGATGGTGTCCCTCCATATTCACTTGTGGTAGATGGTGTCCCTCCATATTTGCTTGTTCTTAATGGTGTCCCTTCGTATTCACTTTTGGTAGAGGGTGTGTCTCCAACTATGGTATTTGAATCTATCTTACCACGATGCTTTCACATTCATTCCCTTTGAGCCGCCAATGCCTTTCTCTTTTTGATGGTTGAGGTTCCTCTTCAATTGGATTTTTTTCATTAATCATATCCAATTTCTTCTTTTCACGATATTCGCTCACCTGTTCTCTCTCCTTTGCTTTATTGGTTTCATACTCTTCGGCTGTTAGTTTATTCCTTGTTTGTTTCCTCAACATGGTGGATAATTTCACTTGTAGCATGGTAATGAGATGAATATTAGTTCCTAAAAAATGAATCCATACAAATAAATGAAATATATGTCATTCAAGGCTTCATACAAAATGCTTACAATCATCCTATAGAAGAGTGTTTCTAGCATAGACAAAGGTCACATGAATTTTTTCGATGGAATTCCTTAAAGAAATGTGGTAATGTGCAATTCCATCATTGCAAGATAGGCTCAAAATGGAAGCATGGACAATGCATGTAGGGTTGACAAGGTAGGGGCATCATATGCCTCATAGAAATGGGGTCTCATGGTGATTTACATCACCGTGAGTCCACATATTTCTATGAGGATTATACTACCCCTACCTTGTCAGTACATCACTGTGAGTCCCCATTTCTATGAGGCATACACTGCCCCTACCTTTTCAGTACATCACTGTGAGTCCCCATTTCTCTGAGGCATACACTGCCCCTACCTTGTCTACTAGCTTGCCAATGCAGTAGGGTTGACAAGGTAGGGGAAGCGTATGCCTCATAGAAATGGGGACTCACAGTGATGTAGAGTCCCCATTTCTATGAGGCATACGTTGCCCACCTAACTTTCCAATGCGGTAGGGTTGACAAGGTAGGGGCATTGTATGCCTCATAGAAATGGGAGTCCCCATTTCTATGAGGCATATGCTACCCCTACCCTGTCAATCCTACCACATTGGAAATCTAGAATCCCTTGTAGGTAGACTAATCAAGGAAACATTTAAAAATATATCACAACATAAGTGATGAGGTAAGTTTAGTGATGAGGTAAATTTAGAAATAGAGATGAAAACCAAAATAGATTCAAAGATCTATCAATGTGGGAGGAGTATATTCCAATTTTTTAGAGACATGTATGGAAAATTTGGTAGCATAGACAAGGCAATCAGATGCTTGGTATAACTATTTGACAAAATACCTCAATGAGATATGTCCTCGTGGACTATAATGATTGCAGGATATGCACAAAATAGAATTATTGAAAATGCTCTAGAAAATTTCAAGCATATGTAAATTGTAGGTGTAAAACCAAATTCAACTACATTTTCCAACATCCTCCATGCCTATACCAAAATGAAAGCTTTGGAGAGTGGTAGGCACATCCGTAGTAAAGGATTGAAAAATGATGTATTATTTTACTTCCTTATAACTTATGTCATATATATGTTTATACAAAATGTGGAAGCATACACAAGGTAAGTCAATTTTTTAACAAAATTCCTCAAAGAGATGTGGTTTAAAAATGTAATTGGAAAGTGTAAAGAATTGTGTAATTTAAAATGTGCATTGGCAAGCTAAGGTTATAATGACAAAAAAACAATGATCAACATGGAATATGAAAAATAACAAAAATGAAAGCAAGGCATAATAGAATGAAAGAAAATGTGTAAATACTTCACATGCCTAAAAAACCAAAGTTTCAAATGGAGGAGTTCTACCCAATTGTGTATCATTTGCTTCTTCTTTCTTCAAACTCCTCAACAATTTGACTTTTTCAAAAGCTTTTTCCCCTCCAAACTTCAATTTTATATCACTCTTGAATGGAATTAAGACTTGAATTGATATTATATTTCTTTCAACATGAAAACTATGCTATTTCATCCATAGGTTACAGTGGAAATATGATGAAAAAGGTGGTGGAATGTGAAAAACATTCATGCACACTTCACAAAATCATCAAAAATATTTTTTTTTGTCAGAGCACGCGTAGAAACAAGAGAATATGAAGAATGTGGGCCTTGATATCATGGGTATATTGAGTTTTTTACCATTTTTAGATCAAGAAAAAATGTGTTCACATTATAACACACTCATGTTATGTCTTGA
>VDFB02000017.1:90780324-90803990 GCA_007258455.2 Sequoia sempervirens | reverse complement strand
CCCTTAAACCCTTAAACCCAAGTAAACTCCCTACCCTAATCCCTCAACCCTCAACACTCAACCCTTAAACCCTAATCCCTCAACCCCTATTCCCTCTACCCTATATGTTGGACCCTCAATCCTAATCCCCCAACCCTATACATGTTGTGCCTTCAGTACACAAGCCCCGTTTTGAATAGGGACCCTCTCTTTCCTTCAACTCGCCAGGTTGTTTTGTTGCCACCTCATTTTGTGTGCCCCCAGTTTTAGTATTCAAAATGGTTAGTGAGTCCCAAAGAGTTCATCTTATTTTTTGCCCTAAAATTTTCTAAGTCCTTAGTCTTTGCGGGTTCCCATCAATTGTTTGCCTTAGTATTTTAAACTAGTGTCCCTGGAGCTCATCAGGCCCACCCTGCTGGGTGGCCCCTCTTGGAATTTGTCTCCTATTCACTGTTTCTAATGGCCTTTCCTTGATGGATTTCTACTAGTTAAGATTTGATATCCCTGGTGTCGTCCAATCAGCACTAAACTTCCAAATATCCAATTCCTGGCGGCTTCCCGCCTGTCAAATCCCGGTGTCTCCAGCACTGTTTTCGAATTTGCAACCCACCAATCCATTGCCTATTGTATGAGCATTTATTACCAGCATTTAATGCCCTATTTTCTATAAATAGGTGAGTTTGAGCTATTGTTTTCATTTTTTCAGTTGAGTAGAAAGAGGTCAGAACGATTCAGAGCCATCTCCTCGTGCCACCTCCAAGCCCGGAGGTCCTGTACCAATTCAAACCACTTGTTGATTTCTTTCACCTCCTTCATCAGATCTATGAGGTAGGTTTGTTGCCTGTGCCTCCTTTTAAATTTTCTTAATTTTTTGTGCAAAATTCATAAGTCTAAGGGAAAAGAACCTGATAATTTACTAGAACCAACAATGGCACACAAAACCCATATGCTTGAATCTTCATAAAACCTCAAAATCAATCCAAACATCGCCTGTGGAACTTTAACTCCTTGGCATCGTTCTTCAACCAGAGCATCCATGCATTGTGGGCTCGATCCCCCTCATTGCCGCTAATAACCTTGAAACAAGTTAAACTTTGATGAACGGTGAATGCCTATTGCGGGTCAGCCATCTCAAAAAGGACCCCATCCTTTCACTGTATGGAACTTCACAAAATTTTATAAGCTGAAGGGAAGGTCAACAACCCGTTTGAGTTCACACCTGCGGGACTCCATCCCCAGGGAATTTCTCATAACCTGCCAACCCCAAGCAACTTTCCGGCCACAGCTTCCCAACACTCGAGTCCCATATTGCTGACTGGACAAAAATTCACACTTGAAAATCCTAAAGTCTCAGCTTGTCCCGGATCCTACCTCATAGAATTCCGCTGGCGGAACTCCGTCTACATCTCATTGTCTTGGGAAACTTTTGCAACTTGGCCATCTGACTCTCGAACCTCGATTCCTCTTTTGCTGATTGACTTTACGAACAAATGATCGACCACCTAACACCTTTTTTGGATTCTACCCCACGGACCTCTGTCTGTGGGCCGCAACTAGAGGAACGTTGTCTCTTACAAATTTTGGGCTACTACATTCCTCCCTCAAGGACCCGACCCCATCATGGCCGCCTAAATTTAAAATGAAATGAGCCTTTGTGGGTCATCCCCAATGGACTTCCATCATCGGGATTTCATTCGACCTCCAATGCCTCTTGCGGATTTCAGATAACATCCTTCTGCCCTCTGAGTTTCGTTCGCCTCATGGCTACACAAATAAAATGGAGAAAATTCCTAAGTGCTCAACCTCCTTCGAACCCCTCATGTTGGGTCACTGTCATCAGTACTCCATCCCATCACTATCGTAACTATAGGGAAAATTGTCTTTGTCCTCCCAGCCTCTGGAACCCAACTTCACCGCAGCCATTGAACTTTCAAAATATCAATGAAGTAAACATGAAGGTTGCACCTCCATTTTGACCCGATCCCTCAGATTTCCCCTACCAGACTGCTGCATAAAATTTTTCATTCCAAACAGCAATCACCCAACATCTTTCCACTCCCTCTGGCCTAAAATACCCAAGTGAACGACAGGTCCTGCCCTACAAAACTCTACCCCCGGAATGTCATCCTACCAAATCCATCCCTAACAGTAGAGCTCCTTTCTAATCTTGATTTCCTAAAAGATGATCCAAATTCCCTCCAATCAATGAATTGACTTCAACCCGCATGCTTAAATAGGACATTCATTTTAATGGACTCCTCAAATTTCCCAAATCTGAAGGCGGGTTGGGACAAGCAGGCCATCATGCCTTGATTGTTGTCCCTCATACAGCTCATCCAAAATAACCATTAGGCTAGGGAAGTCTGACCCCTTGGGCCCGAATTGTTCAAACTCCCTCATGTAGAATGTTAATGTTAATCTGAATGATATGTTAGATTTCTCAAATGTTGAATTATCTGATCTAACTCTGTTTGTAGGATCTTGGCTAATGTTTCTATGTTTTCATGCTTGATTGTTCTCACCTCCCTTTTTCTTGTAGGATATATCTAATTAGGTGCAGGACCTTTGGGAGCAGCCGCAAAGAAAGATGAAGGAAAGAAAACTAAGGCACCCTGTGGAAAAGAAGAGAACAAGGACTAGATGAAGTATAAGTTCCAAGGGGAAACTTTTAACTCCAAACTCACCTCAACTTGGAAGGAGGTCTCTCACACAAATATCGGACATATAGACATCGGTGAATTCAAGCAAAGAGTCTGAATCAACCCTAAAACAAAGAATGCAAGAAATATCATAAGCAGTGGGTTGGCTAAATTTGTGGGCTTTCCTCCTGCCCTCGTCACCCCCGAGCTTGTTATGGCCTACAGAGAGGCATATCAAGAAGAGACCAAAACCATAATAGATAGAGATGGAAATGTTCTGGCTGATATGTCCACTAAGGAAATAACAAGGACTTTTCATATCCCTACCTTCGGGGAGATGGAACTGCCAACCATGGATGATGGCAAGGCTATGTGGGATAAGGACCCCCTCAAGTGTAAAAGACTTATCAATCAGTATTGGTTGAAGGAGAAGAGGGGCAGTATTGCAAAGGTTCCCCAAGAGCTCTTTTGCAGCAACTTTTATGAGGATTACCATGATTTGGTGACCCTACTAAGAAAAGTACTGAGCCTTCCAACTGCAGCCTACTTCCAAGAGTGGATGCTCTATTTTGTTGAAGAGATTCTATGTGGAGAAGCCAAGTTCTACTAGGCAAGGATAATCAGTGATTGCTTCCATGAACAATTTATGGTTGTAAAGAAGACCTCTAGATTATACATGACATCTTACTTGGTCTATTCATTGGCCAAACAGATGCAATACAGAGGCTTATTTAGAGCTCCAAATGAATAACCAGGCAGGAAGCTGAAATTTTATGATAAGTACCCTCAACTACAATTCAGAAACTTCAAGAGGGACTACTGCAGGGTTAATGACACTTTCATAGGTCATATTGTCATATTGCTCAGGGGTGACTTTCAAAGAAGAGTCTCTCAGGGTGCCAATGCATTCTTAAAATAGTTTTCCTTCTTATTCATTCAGTATCCAAAGTTCACCTAGATCCATGCTGAGGACTTTTCAGAAAGACCATACAAGCTGCCCCAATATCCCAATGACCAGATAACACTGTTATAAATCTCTCTGAAGCTATGGCATGTCCACACCTTTTTAGCGGCAAGCATAAGGTGGGGATGCCTTATCCCCTCTCCTTCGGCCAAGGGCTATACGAACTCCATACATCTTAGTGTGTCGATAATTCAGAGAAGGAACTGGAAGAATACCATTTGAGACTCCACAGTGCCCAACCACGGATGGACCCCTATGGAAAACTCAAGAAGCCACTTGGACCTAAATACGCCCATCTACATAGCGTCGAGGACTTTTGGCCTAATTGCAAAGATGATAATGAAGTGTGAATGAGGCACTATATGTGAATGATGGAATATTTTGTAAAGAGGGTCAACCTGTTCCCCGTACCAAATCAAGTAGCAGAAGATGAAAATACAGTGATGGATCCTCAGTACAATGCAGTTTCCAATCTCCCACTCCCACTAATTGACTAGGATGAACAAGAGGTTGACAACCTCAATATTCTAACCAAGCCTATCGAGGCTAGAACAAAAGAGTGGGTTGATGGGAAAATTTTCCAATTGAAGTAGCAAGGAGTCACTTTGACCTATGAGGGGCTCGAGAATGAGCCAACAAGTGAAATAGATAGTGGGACATCTACTGACTGATCGGGAGAGACTTCAAAATCTGCTTCATCCACCAAATCAAGAAAGAGGAAAGAGGTTGTTGAGCAACAACCCAACCCTAAGGTGTACGTGAGAAAGGCTTCAGAGGGAGAACCTTCTAAGAAACATAAGAGATCTGGCAACTTCACAGAGATTCCTACCATTCGAGAAGATTCGCTCCATGAGGGAGAGGAAATGGAGGTTGAGCAACCAAAATCTCCACCCACTACCTCTACTATTGTTGCCCCTCCACCAACCTCCTAGGCAATGGTTGCTACTTCTTCATTGGCAGTGGATATCTCGGTCCACCTTGCCTCTTCTCCACCCACCATGCAGGTTGTGACCGTTGACTCTTCTTCTGCCACCACTTCTCCACTCTCCCCTACTTTCATGTCTCCAACTACATCACTTCCCCTAGCCACAACAATAATACCAATGCATGTACTCTCACTTCCAAAGGCATTCTCTTGACATATGCAGAATGTTCCTATTGATATTTTTGAAGTATTGATGAATCCAGCCATCCAAGCTACACTGGCATAGGTTCTTGCCAACACTCCTGCTTCAACTCCTCTGACTGAACCACTAGAGATGAAAGCCACAATGCAAATATCCAAGGATTTAGAGAGGAAATAAAAGGAAGCAACAAGGGAATTGGAGGAGGAAGCGGACGACTACCATGAACACCTAGAGCACCAACATTTGTAGATTCATAAGGTGGTCTGTGAAGGAGAATAAATGGAGTCCTCTGAGGGTGATGAAGAAGAAGATGATACTAAATACATTATAGAGACCTTTTATGTAGACCTCAAGGTAGATTTGGCTCGACAATTGAAGGATGTTGAAGAGGAAGTAGAAAGGCCACCTTTTGAGGAAGAAAAGGAGTCAAGTGATAAAATGGAAGAAGATACCAAACTTCCAACTAGGGAGCACGAAGACAGCACCAAACATGATGAAAAAATGTCTCTTTCAGGAGAGAAAGAAGAAAAAGAAAAGAAAGAACAATATTTTCCACCTCAGCACAAGGAAGAGGAGAATAAAGAAGAAGATAAACCCAAAAAGAGTTTGAAGCTAATAAGAGCCTAGAAATGGATAAGCCTGAGAAGGAAGCTAAAGCAAGAAGAAATTCAGAGATAGAGTCTCATAGAGAAGAACATCCTGAGGAACATAAGCATGAGGCTGAAAAAGAGGAAAATACCTATAAAGAAGAGGACAACCCCAAGAAATGCACACCCACCAAGTCCCCAATCAAAGACACAGTGTTCATCTGAGACTCTAATGAAGAAGGAGAAGACACGAGGATGGAGCAAGAAACTCAAGGCGATAAGGAAATTGAATTTAGGAAGGACGAAGAAGAAGGTAATCGTGAATCACCCAAGGAAGAGTCTCAAATGCCCGAGTGGTTAGAAAAGCAATTAGAGAAGAAGACTCTGACTCCCAAAGATCCCAATGCAATAATTGAGGCTATCTTAGCTCAAGTACAAGTCAGCACAAAGGAAAAAAAGCCTAAAGTCAGATCCAAACTGACCATGGATGCTTCTAAGTCTAGTACTATGCAAATTGCCATGCCCATGGTTGGAGAAGAAGTAGTAAGTTATAACGTCTCCACCATCAAATTGGAAATACCCACCAGGGATTAGAAGATAGATCACCTCTAGGAGTCAATTTCCACAGTGGTGCATCAAATGCACAAGGAAAAGATCTCCAAAGAAGAACTAAAAGCACACGTGGCTGATTTGATTGACTATATTCAGTAATGGTCGTCTGCAAAAGAGATACCCACCACATCCTCAGTGCCACCACAACTATTTTCCAAGGAGAAAATTGAAAAACTTGAGAAAATAAAAAATTGGACTAAGACTGTGGATGATTGGTTCCGACATGTTCTGTATGCTGGAACCATGGGCATCAATTATGTTGTTAGGACAAAAAATAAGTTCTTATAAGTACAAAGACACCTTGAGGGATAGAGGAAGTTATGCACTAACTTCCCAAAGATATATAGGTCCACCTATCCTAAAATTAAGGTCATCCTCAAGCTACCTCAGAAAACATGGGAAAAGGAGCTTGCACTGACAAAGGATGATCACTGGTTGGTAGATATGTGGAAGCTAGATTTTGATCATAGAAAAGAGATACTAGAGCAAGTGCTCTAGAAGGTAGAACCTAACATTGATTGGGCCAAGGACATTATGGAATACTGTATTTAGTATTTGAAATTAATGACACGTTATGATATGCCCGCCATTGAGATTGATCCGAAAAAGATAAAGCCTTATTTCCATAAGATGGAAGATGTGATGTCGAGCAAGCTTACCACATATTTTATGAGTTTTGCTACTTGGGCTTTCATCCAATCTAAACAAGTCAGGGACAACATGGCTAAGTATAATGGAGATTGGGATACACTCACAAGCCAATCCAAGGAATGGAACTACCAGGTGCTCCAATCTAATATAGTGGAGATTGATAAGCTCCATGAATTAATCAAAAAGTTCATTGAGTATGCTGCTTTGAAGAAGCAGGAGGGAAACCCATTCATTGATGAAAAGCTCCTCACAGAATAGCTATAGCAAAGGAAATCAGCAAAAGATAAAAGTGCTATAGTGTTGTCATATAAGGACAAAATAGGGAAAAGAAAAAGATGTAATTTTAAATTCTGATATATTTGGGGGTAGGTGAAACCCTAGTTTGTAGTGAATCTTGGCCACACAATGAAAATCAATCTTGGCCATTCATTTTTCTTTTTGAACACTATAAATAGGGGGTCTCCTCTCATTTTCAAGAGAGTTGAGTTGTTGTAAAGGAATGCTATAGAAATTCTAATAGAAGTTCATTGGATTTTCATGGACTCTTGAGTTTCTATTGCATGTTACATGGTTCATCTCCCATAGTTGATTTAGATAGATTAACTTTGTTGTTCTTCATGTTTTAGATTGCTTTGATAGATTAGTTAATGCAGTTCAATGGTTGTGTAGATTTTTCTTGTGTTGATGCCTTTCTTGTCCATACCTTTTGTTGTTTATTGATGATCGATAGTTGTGTAAAGTTAGTCTAGGCATAAACTAAAAGTTGCTCGAAACTTCTATATTTTGTTCATGCATGTTTATGGTGAATGAATGGTTGAGTATTTGTAGTCCTTAGAAGCTTGCACAAGTTTCATGATACTGTGAGTCAATTTGGTTAAGTGAAATTTTGTTTTTAAGGAAGGTGTCCACAGTAGAACCCTCCATGATCACTATTTATTGCTAGTTTTAGACCTAGGAACCTCTTCTCTTCCCTTCCCTTTTTCCTCCTTTTTTAATAAGTAGCCTATGCTAAGGTTCATTGCACATTGTAAAACCAAATCTTAAGATAAAATAGGATTTTACAATTTTTGTTTGAGCCTGCAGCAAATTGCACATTAACTTCCCATCTCAGGAACTCCATTTTAAGATTCACCTCATCTCCTCTCAGGAACTCCATTTTAAGATTCACCTCGTCTCTAGCCAAACTCTGTAAGTTGGCCTATGATTAGTAGAAAAATCACATTGAATACCAACTTAGAAATTCCATGCACATCATGACCTGACACCCGAGAGACCTTTGGGTGATTTTTAGCAACTCGTTGTTGTAAATTTCCTTTCAAGAGAGGTAGTGCACCTATGCACTTCCTTTGTTGAGAAATTGCATAAAACACGGTCCATCAATAGAACTGGTGCTAGGAGGGCATTTAAGTTAAGCTGGATCAAGGTTATTCACTCTCCCCTGATAGGTCTCGAAGAGTTTTAAGGTCTACTCCAAACAAAGTGGAATTCCAGGAACTACAACCCCCTATAAGGACAAGAAAGACTAAGAGGGAGGATGTAGCCTCTTCTTCCTCCTCTGTTCCACCCATTTCACATTTTCCTTCTCCTCCTTTCTCCTTCCATTCGCCTCAAACTCAGCCTACTTCCTTCACCTTCATCCATTCCGCTTAGCCATACCACACAACATTTCCACCTCTTGCTTCCCACAGTTGAGGTGCTTCCTCTTCCCCATCCCTCCACATCCAAGGCATAGTCCTAACTATAGCTACCCCTGTGCAGCCCTAGGTTACTGTTCAATAGTAAATACCACCTCCACCTCCCCTCATGGCTTGGCTTGGGAAAACTCCTTCTCCATTGCACTTCAATGCCTACCATGACATGCCTAAGAATATAGAGAGCTTTTGTTCAAAGTTCAATCCTTGAGATCCATAGAGGACAGTCGAGGAGCACATCAAGATATTCCAAATGATGTTGAAAGACATGCAGATCGATCAGGAAGATGTGGCATGTAGGCTCTTCCCTTATTCGTTGGGGGAAGAGGCCTTCTATTGGTATATTAACTTTCCAGCAGGATCCATTACATCTTGGGATTTGATGATGAACGCCTTCTTGCAAAAGTACAAGATCCCGATTAGCCCTTTGGAGCTATACCAACAATTCATGACAATTCGTAGGGAAATCAATGAATTGATCACCTCCTTCAATGATCAATTCCACCGAGCCTACACAAGGTTCCAAGCCCCATATACACTCAATGATTTGCTGCCTTGCTAGTCTATTACGCAACATTGGACAACCTCATAGCTGCATTGGTAAAGAGAATGCAACCACCTCTAACTAGACTGATGGATGCCTATACGAAGGCATTTATTGCTAGTACAGACTTGGGGAAAAACATTTTGGGTTTGTTGCCTTCCTTCGGCCCAGTGGCTCATCCAATGCAGGTTCAAGGGCTCAACCAAGCATTTTCTCATTAGACACCTCTTATGAACAAGGTGCCTCAGCTGCCCATAGTCCCACATCCGAGATAGCCGATGAACCAGGTGCCTCCCGTGCCTCCATACTTGCAGCCCCAAAAATAGCAGACCTACTCCCAGGCTCCCCAACAGCAGCAAGCATACTCTCAACACCCTCAAACTCTATTATACCTACAAGGGCCAAAATTTCCTCTAGCACAACAAAATCAGCCGACATCCTCACCCGTGTTCTTTCAAAATCAAGTGTCGTGGTAGAGTAACACTGAGAAAGATTAGCTTCATGAGCTGACCGAAATGATCAAGAAAATGTCCACAAAAATGACACACCTAAGAAATCAGAATAATCAGCTGCAAGCTTCCCAGCGGAGCATTCAAGCAAACCTCAACAAATAAAATAGGGACAACCATGATGTAGGTCCTTCTTCAGGAAAAAACTATGAAAGAGGACATAATTCTAACCAGAATTTTGAAAGGAGACCGGCCCAAAGACAAAATAGAACATGGAATACTACACCCAACAACAGGAGTGTTCCTACTCCGCTTGACCAACCTGCTAGCACAGAGAAGACAACTAGTGGTGTGTACCTTGTTGAAGTATCTCTCTCTAGATGGTGTTGGATTCAAAAGACTAGCAGGCACTCCGAGTTGGACTTCCCTGAGTTCCTCACTTCTACAAAAAATTTCCAAGTCAAAGTTCAGAATATCATGGACAATGTCGGATGTCACGACCTAGTCCCATCTAAGCCCTATAACTTCTCCTGCCTTGTGGTCAATCTAGTGCCATTCCCGCAAAGCAAGAACAATGTCCCAAAATGTGACGATGCCCCCCCAAAAGAGGACGAAATCAAAGAGGTAAGTAACGAAGAAACCTTGTCTCAACTTTTCAATTCAGTAGAAAATGGTCCAATATATGAGGAGGAACTATATGTAGATGAGGTTCATATGTTCCACCAAAGGGTGAAACCCTATTACCTTAGGAATAGACAAGCAGGAGGACCTTTCATGACTTCCACTCCACCCAATTACTTCAACACCCCGCCTGACCCCAATGCCAGTAATAATCCTGGTCTTCCTCATATTCCTACTCAATACCTCAATAAGGACAGGCCATTAAATTAGTCTCAAAACTAGCCACAAAACTAGCCTTAAGGTCAACCCCAAATCAATCAAGCTAGACGCAAGCCCAGCCCGCTAGCTTTTCCATAAGCAGAGCCTTCAAAACTAAAATTGAACAAATGGGAAAATATGTCGCAGAGGAGTTCAAAAAGGTCAAAATTAGCCTGTCTACCTTTGAGTTACTCAAGGTTCCCACAGTTAGGCACGCCTTCTTTAGGGTAATTAATGGAACTCCTTCCTCTAGGGAAACATAGGAAATACCAACCAAGAGGGCCTCTTTCAAAGACCCTCCAAGTGAGCCCATCATTCAGCAAATTCATGTGAAGAAGGTTGATCCACCTCATAATCAGTCGATCGGTAAGCAGCCTGCAAAGGAGTTAGATCAGAATAATAGGCCAAGCCCCAAGGATCATCCCTTCGGGCAGACTAAGGATAAGGCTCGTGATAAGAAAAAACTCAAGTAGCTCAGGTGGACATGCCTATGGGTCTCTTCCAAGGAAAGTTGGAAACACCGCCCTTCCTCACTACCATCTAGATATTTGGAAAGAATTTGCACAATTGCTTGCTTGATTTGGGGGCATCAACTAATGTCATTCCCTTAGTAGTATGCAAATCCCTTGGGATTAATCCCACACCTTCAAGAAGAAAGGTGACTCAACTAGAAAAAATTGAGGTTAACATAGTGGGAGAAATGAACCAGATCCCAATGCAGATTGCTGCAGATCCAAGGGTATAGCAAGTCATTGACATTCAGGTGGAAGACATCCCTGACACTTATGGGATTATCCTTGGGTGAGACTTTACTAGAATTTTGAATGGATATGTTGCAATGGATCACTCTCACATGTGGCTTCCCTAAAAATGGCTACCAAATCAAATCCGTATAGATCGTGAGCCTCGTATGAAGTTTATGATTACCGAGTATAACAACACCAACGAGGTATTTTTTGTTGAGACCGAGCTAGCAAACTACTCTCTCGTCTCATATCAAGAAGATTTGGAAGATTTAGGAGAGGGGATGGTTACAGAAGTCCTCCTAGTCCAATGCAGCCCTCCAATTGATTTAGCCCATACACCTCAGAGTATCAAAATGCTAGTGGAACCTGATGATGAGGAGTTTCCTGAAGATGGCACTTTAGGATTCTTGGATGGATTTCAAGACTTTATGGAAAAATGCATGTAGAATCAACTCAGCTTGGGTGTGGGAATGAATTTCCAAGAGCTCCTACTGCCTAATTGGTGCAGGGTACAAAATTTTTCCCACTCCGAGTTTGAGTGTTGTTTATGCCAGAGAGAAGTGGAACATATCAAAGCAAGGATTGCCCCCAAAGAAGCGTTGTCAATGGAGCAACTTACCGAAGGCTCCACTCAAACAACACCTACCTAGAAAACCTCTGATGCAAGTGTGAAACCAAAGGAGAGGCCATGCCTCATTGGCCCTGAAGTCAAGGACTCGCCTAAGTTTTGGACACTATGCTTTGATGGGTCCAAATCCAAACAAGGAGTCAGCACCAAATTTGAGCTTATCAATCCCATGGGTAAGACCTACTTTGCTACTCATAGACTTCAATTTTATTGCACCAATAATGTAGCGGAATATGAAGCTTTGGTACATGGTCTTTTAATGGCTTTAAGGAAAATGTTAAAATGTTGCAAGTTTTTGGTGATTTTGAACTGGTAGTCAAACAAGTCAAGAAATTGTACTCATGCCATGACAAAAGGTTGGAAAACTATAGGCATAGAGTCTAGGATTGTTTGGAAAGTCTAGATGCATTTAATATACAGTTGATCCCATGTTCTTAGAATAATATAGTGAATGCTTTGGCTCAGGAAGCCAACACTTTGCAACCCCTGTCCCTATCTAGCCTCAAGAAATTTACTTTGGAGTTGACCTCTGCCCCATCTGTCCAGGAAAATGTCACTCACTTCTAGGTATTCAATGATAATAAACGTATCCTGGAATTCATCACCAATTCTGATGTATTTACAACACAAATAATTGATGAAGTTGATCCGGAAGAAGCTGAATTAGATATAGAAGGGGTCATCAACCTCAAAACCAACACTATTCCATGAGGTATGGTTCAGCTTGAGTGCATATTTGACTTGGATCAGATTAGAGATTAGGACCAACAAGCAAAGAAAGAGTCCATAAATAACCAATGTGACGTCCACAACCTCAAAACAACCGAGGAAATAAAAAATGTTTTTATTGGCAAGGTGTGTACTACAGAAGAAAAGAAAGGAATTGTTGATGCTTTGCAGAAGTATCACAATGTGGTGGCATGGAGATACGAAGATCTGAAGAACTATGATACCTCCATCATTACACATACCATCCCTCTCAAGTCTGATGTGTGGCCATTCCGACAAAGATAGCACCCCATCAATGCCCTATTGGAGCCTATCATCTACAAAGAGGTGTAGAAGTTACTTTCAGTAAGGATTATCTTTCCAATTATCCATTCCACATGGGTGGCCAACTTGGTTCCGGTCAAGAAAAAGAATGGAGAAATTAGATTGTGTGTGGACT
This sequence comes from Sequoia sempervirens, assembly GCA_007258455.2. Taxonomy (NCBI): domain Eukaryota; kingdom Viridiplantae; phylum Streptophyta; class Pinopsida; order Cupressales; family Cupressaceae; genus Sequoia; species Sequoia sempervirens. The sequence continues at coordinate 90,791,326 of VDFB02000017.1, read as the reverse complement.
TCCGCAATCTGAATAGAGCTTCAGAGAAGGACAACTATCCAGTGCCTTCATTGGATGAGATACTGCAAATTTTCAATGGTTCGCAAATGATGTCCTTTCTTGATGGATATTCTAGATATAACCAAGTCATGGTGCAGTACGAAGATCACCACAAGACAACATTCACCACCAAATGGGGAACATTTGCATATAGAAGAATGCCATTTGGGCTCATCAACGCGGGTGCCACCTTTCAATGCGCCATGAACATAGATTTTAAGGACTTGATTGGAAAATTTATAATCATCAACATGGATGATTTGACAGTGTTTTCAAATAAGCGAAGTGATCATGTCTCTAATTTGTGTATTCTTTCAAAGGTGCCGAGAGTTTGGAGTTTCCCTTAACTCGAAGAAGTGCATCTTCGAGGTCATTAAATGGAAATTGCTTGGGCATGTTATCTCAGAACAAGGCATCTCCATTGACCCCAAGCACATTCAGTCCTTACTGAAGATTTAGTTGCTAGGTAGCAAGAAAGAACTTAAATCTTTCTTCAAAAAGATTAATTTCGCAAGGAAGTTCATCACAGGCTTCAATGAGATCATCAAGCCACTTAGTGTTATGCTAAAAAAAGATGCTAAGATTGAGTGGACCCCAAAACCAAAACAATCCTTTGAATAAATTAAAAAATAAATTGTTGAGGCAACTGTTCTAGTTAGCCTAGACTATCTGAAGCCATTCTACATTTACTCCTTCACTTCGGATCACTCATGTGCCAACATTTTAACCCAAAAGGATAATGGAGGGAATGAGCACCCGATCACCTTTATGAGCACTCCCCTGAAAGATGTTGATCTAACGTAACACAACATGGAAATGCAAGAATATTCCCTTGAATGAGGAGTTAAGAAGTTCAGACATTATATCTTGCGCAATAAGGTGTTCCCCATTGTCCCTGACCTAGCAGTGAAGACATTACTAATGCAAAAAGAGATGGGAGAGTGAAGAGCCAAGTGGGTTACCCTATTGTAGGAATACAACATGGAGATTCATCCAATGAAGTTGGTCAGAGGGAAAGTACTCACCCGAACAATTGTTGAGGCAGGACCTGAACTTACAGTGCAGCAATATCAGCTTGAAGATGTTTCCCCAAGGGAGTGGTATGACGATATCATCTACTATTGGCTAAACAACAAGTTCTCGCCTCACCTGCAAGGAGTTTATAAATGTGCTCTTTTTCTAAAAAGAAACAACTACATGCTGCAAGGATCCATACTGTACAAGAGGAATCACGAAGGTGTTTATCTGAGATTCCTTGGTAAAGAAGAAGTAGACCGGGTCTTGAAGGAATTTCATGACAAGTATGGCACCGATCATGGATCAAGTCCTTCCACCGCGCATCAAATCCTACAAGTAGGTTACTATTGGCCGATAGTCTTCAAGCATTCTCACAACCATGTCTGAACATGCCACATATGCTAGACCATCGCAACTAGAGAGAAGAATGTCTCTTTCCCGTTGCAACTAGTTCTGGAGATGAGATCGTTCACACGATGGGGTCTTGACTTCATTGGTCTGGTAAGCCCATCATCATCTGCAGGACATAGGTACATTCTAACTGCTTCTAATTATTGCACTAGATGGATAGAATCCATTGCATGTAGGCAATGCACAATAGAGGTAGTTACGAATTTTCTTGAAAGTTTTATATTAAATCGTTTTGGTTGCCCCTATGCCTTAGTTTGTGATAATGGCCCTACCTTTTCCTCACTTAAGTTTTCCAATTGGGCCTTTTATTATGGAATTTCTCTTAAATTATCATCCAACTATTACCCCCAAGGCAATGGCCTAGTTGAGTCCACAAACAAGAACTTGATTACTGTGATTAAAAAACTGCCTGACAGGGATCCCAAGGACTGGCATACCCAGCTCTATTTCACCCTTTGGGCAGATCGCACCGGCCATAAGGATTCCCTTGGTGATTCCCCTTTTCACCTCGTTTATGGCTTAGAGCCTATATTCTTGATCTACTTGAAGATCCCTACCCTCTAGTTCATTAATGAATTTTACGAAGAGGGCATCGTAGAGAAGCTCGCTTGGCTGAGCTATTACATTTAGAACAAGTGTGTGACCATGCAATAGAAAATTTTACCAAACATTAGGGCATAGTCAAAAGATGGTTCAATCACCAAGAAAAAATCAAGGCCTTCTAAATCATTGATCTAGTCCTATGCTGGGATAAGGCCCATGAAAAGAAAGGGGGACATAACAAATTCGACAAGATTTGGCTTGGCCCCTTTCAGATCGCTAAGATCCTTGGAGACAATGCTTTCCACTTAAAGACTTTAACTGGTGAGGATGTCTCATTTCCTTTCAACAAGAAACACCTAAAGCATTACTTCCAATCCTGAGCTCTTTTAGAGTTGTTCCTGTAAATACTTGTACATAGATTAGTTTAGGCTGCTTTTGGTTTGCTTTCATTTTGTTGCTTTGTGTTTCTTTCATTTTTCCTGTTTCCTGGATGTTTGTTTTCACGAGGGTGTTCTTTGTTTCTGTTGTGGTGGTTGTGCTTGTTCAACGAATGGTTCATTCTATTGTCCATCCTTAGTGTTCTTTGGCTAAATATTCACTCTCAACCATTGGTCCTTGATAGCTATTGCAGAATGACTTCCTCATTTGAACTCTTCCTTAGAACTCGACCCTTGGTTGAGTCTCCCTCTTACATTCATCTCAGATCCAGCACCAAAATGCATATTAATTGTTTCTGAAGGGTTGTACAATAGCTGTTTATGATGACTTAGTAAGCAAAAAATCTTAAGTCTGCTCCAGTGACCACTGTGGCTCCCAAACCCATAGTGGGCTTCAATGCTTACATGGTTGAGCAAAAAGAAGAAAGTGTTAAAATAAATATTGAAAGAAAGAAAAGGAAAATAAAATGTTGAAATCAAGCAACCATATGGGCATGCAGATAACTCTACCGGGGCTATGGACGTTCGGGTGGAAGTAGAGAAATGTTCGTGGGGTCACAATGACAACTCCACTAGGGCTATGGACACCTAACTGGCAGCAGGGCAATGCCCAGGTTACTTTTGAGGTTGGACGATTTATATAGCTCACTCAGTTAAATTAATGGCCGTTTGTCACAGTTTCTAAGGAATGAAATGAATTCATTGAACACACACTTCTGAGATGTTTCGTAGGCTGACTCAACTAAGGATCCCATTCTCTTGGTTCACTTTTGGATACTCAGCCCCTGGTCTGCGAAACCAGAGATTCTGGGTTTTGAGTGAGCATTTATCCTTACAACGCATGAGAGTGTTCTCTAGCAGAGTTTTCATTTGTTGTGCCTTCAACACACACACCCCATTCTGAACGAGAACCCTCTCTTTCTTTCACCTTGTCAGGTCATTTTGCTGCTACCTCATTTTGTGTGCCCCCTATTTTAGTATTCAAAATGGTCAATGAGTCCCAAAGAGTTCATCTTCAGGTGACCATATTTTTCTGCCTCAAATTTTCTAAGTCCTTAGTCTTTGTAGGTTCCTATCAGTTTTTTGCCTTAGTATTTTAAACTAGTGTCCCTGGAGCTCATCGGGCCCACCCTGTCGGATCACCCCTCTTAGACTTCCATCTCCTCTTCATCATTTCTAACGGCCTTTCTTTGACGGCTTTCCTCCAATTAGGACCTGATGTCCCCGGTGTCGTCCAATCAACACTAAAATTCCAAACGTCCAATGCCCGATGGCATCCCACTTGTCAGATCCCAGTGTCTCCAGCACTGTTTTCAAATTTGTGACCCACCAACCCATTGTCTATCATACGAGCATTTATTACCAGCATTTAATTCCCTATTTTCTATAAATAGGTGAGTTTGAGTTGTCATTGTCATTTTTTCAATTGAGCAGAAAGAGGTCAAAATGATCCAGAGCCATCTCCTTGTGCCACCTCCGAGCCCAGAGTTCCCATGCTGATTCAAGTTGCTTACCTGCTAATTTCTTTTGCCTCCTTCATCGAATCTATGAGGTAGGTTTGCCACCTACGCATCCTTTTAAATTTTCTTCAATTTCTATGCAAAATTCATAAGTCTAAGGGAAGAGAACTTGATAATTTAATAGAACCAACAATGGCGCACAAAACCCATATGCTTGAATATTCAGAAAACCTCAAAATTGACCCAAACATCACCCGCAAAACTTTAACTCCCCGACGTCATTTTTCATCCAGAGCGTCCACACTCTACGGGCCCGATACCCCTCATTGTCGCCGATAACCTTGAAACAAGTTAAACTTCGATGAATGGCGAACACCTATTTTGGTTCTATCATTGCGGAAGGACACCATCCTTTCACCGTCTAGAACTTCACAAAATTTCATAAGCTAAAGGGAAAGTCATCAACCCGTTCGGGTCCACACCCGCGAGACTCTGTCCGCAGGGCGCGACTCATAACCTGTCGACCCCAAGCGACTTTATATCCACAACTTCCCAACACTTGGGTCTCGTCTTGCTGACTGCCCCAAAACTCACGCTTGAAAATCCTAAAGTCCCGACTTGTCCCAGATCCCACCTCGCATATTTCCACTGGCAGAACTTTGTCTACATCTCATTGTCTTGGGAAGCTTTCACAACCCAACCATCTGATTCGCAGACCCTGACTCCTCTTTTACTTATTGAATTTATGAATAAATGATCGACCGAATAACACCTATCGAGTTCCACCCCGCAGACCTTCGTCTACAGGTCGCCACTGCAGGAACACTATCTCTTATGGCTTTTGGGTGATTGCATTCCTCCCTCTAGGACCTGACCCCGTCACGATCACCTAAATGTAAAATAAAATGAGCCTTTGTGCATCATCCCCAATGGACTTCCATCATCAGGATTCCATCCAACCTCCACTGCCTCTTACAGCTTTCAGATAAGGTCCTTCCGCCCTTTGGATTCCGCTCGCCTCACAACTGGACAAATAAAATGGAGAAAATTGCTAAGTGCTCAACCTCCTTCGGAGCCCTCATGTCGGGTCGTCGCCATCAGAACTCTGTCCCATCACCACTATAACTATAGGGAAAACTCTCTCCCTCCTCCCGGCCTCTAGAACCTGACTTCACCTCAGCTGTTGAACTTTCAAAAGATCAATGAAGTAAACATGAAGGCTGTACATCCATTCACACTCGATCCCTCGGATTTCCCCCATCGGACCGCCACACGACATCCACCATTCCCAATGGAAATCACCCAACGTCTTTCTGCTCCCTCTAGCCCGAAATTCTCAAGCAAACCACAGGTCCTACCTAGAAGAACTCCACCCCTAGAATGAAATCCTACCAAAGTCATGCCTAAAAGCAGAGCTCCTTTCTGATCTCAATCACCCAAAAGATTATCCAAATTCTCTCCAATCAATGAATTGACTTCAACCCGCATGCTTAAATAGGACATTCCTTTTAATGGAATCCTCAAATTTCCCAAATCTGAAGGCGAGTTGGGAGAGGCAAGCCATCATGCCTTGATTCTCATCCCTCCTACAACTCATCCAAAACAGCCATCAAGCCAAGGAAGTCCGACCCCTGGGGCCCGAATTGTTCAAACTCCCTCCTATAGAATGTTAATGTTAATCTGAATGATATGTTAGATTTCTAAAATGTTGAATTATTTGATCTAACTCTATTTGTAGGATCTAGGCTAACAATTATATGTTTTCATGCTTGATTGCGCTCACCTCCCTTTTTCCTGCAGGATATATGGAATCAGGTGTAGGACCTTCGGGAGTAGTCACAGAGAAAGATAAAGGAAAGAAAACTAAGGCACCCGATGGAAAAGACAACAAGGACCAGATGAAGTATAAGTTTCAAGGGGAAACTTTGAACTCCAAACTCACCTCAACCTGGAAGGAGGTCTCTAACACATATCAGACACATAGACATCGATGAATTCAAGTAGAGAGTATGAATCAACCTTAAAACAAAGAATGCAAGAAATATCAGAAGCAATGGGTGGGCTAAAGCCGCAAGCTTTCCTCATGTACTCCTCAACCTCGAGCTTGTTATGGCCTATAGAGAGGTGTATCAAGAAGAGACCAGAACCATAGTAGACAGAGATGGAAATGTTCTAGTTGACATGTCCACTAAGGCAAGAACAAGGACTTTTCGTATCCCTACCTTCGGGGAGATGGAACTTCCAACCATGGACGATGGCAAGGCTATATGGGATCAGGACCCCCTCAAGTGTAAAAGACTTATCAATTAGTATTGGTTGAAGGAGAAGAGGGGAAGTGCTACAAAGGTTCCCCAAGAGCTCTTTCACAGCAACTTTTATGAGGATTACCATGATTTTGTGACCCTACTAAGCAGAGTAATGGGCCTTCCAACTGTGGCCTACTTCCAATAGTGGATGTTGTATTTCATTGAAGAGATTCTCCATAGAGAAGACAAGTTCTACTAGGAAGGGATAATCAGTGATTGCTTCCATGAAAAATTTATGGTTTTAAAGAAGACCTCCAAATTCTAAATGACATCTTACTCGGTCTATACATTGGCCGAAAACATCCAATACAAAGTCTTATTCAGAGCTCTGGATGAAGAACTAGGCAGGGAGCTGAAAATTTATGATATGTACCCTCAACTACAATTCAGAAACTTCAAGAGGGACTACTGCAGGGTTAATAATGCTTTCATAGATCATGTTGTCAGATTGCTTGGGGGTGACTTCAAAAGAAGAGTCTCTCATAGTTCCAATGCATTCTTAAAATAGTTTTCCTTCTTATTCATTTAGTATCCAAAGTTCACCTATATATGTGCTGAGGGATTTTCAGAAAGAACATACAAGCTGCCCCAATATCCCAATGACCAAATAATACTGTTAGAAATCTCTCGGCAGCTACAGCATGTGCACACCATTTTGAGAAAAAACCATAAGGCAGGGATTCCTTCTCCCCACTCCTTCAGCCAAGGGTTATACGAACACCATACCTCTCAGTGTGTCGATAATTCAGAGAAGGAACTGGCGAAATACCATTTGAGACTCCACACTGCACGGCCACAGATGGACCCCTATGGAAAACTCAAGAAGGCATTTGGACCTGAATATGCCCATCTACATAGCATTGAGGACTTTTGTGCTAATTGCAAAGATGATAATCAAATGCGAATGAGGCACTATTTGCGAATGATCGCATATTTTGTAAAGAGGGTCAACCTGTTCCCTGTATCGGATCAAATAGCAGAAGATGAAAATATAGTGATGGATCATCGGTACAATGTAGTTTCCAATCTCTCATAGCTACTAATTAACTGGGAAGAACAAGAGGTTGACAACATCGATATTCTAACCAAGCCCATCGAGGCCAAAACAAAAGAGTGGGTTGATGGGAAAATTGCCCAATTGAAGCAACAAGGAGTCACTTTGACCTATGAGGGGCTCAAGAATGAGCCAACAAGTGAAACAGACAGTGGGAAATCTACTACCCCATCAAGAGAGACTTCAAAATCTCCTCCATCCACCAGATCAAGAAAGAGGAAAGAGGTTGTTGAGCAACAGCCCAACCCTAAGGTGTACACGAGAAAGACTTTAGAGGGAGAACCTTCCAAGAAACATAAGAGACTAGGTAGCTTCATAGAGATTCCTACCATTTGAGAAGATCCACTCCATGAGGGAGAGGAAATGGGGGCTGAGCAACCAAAATCTCCACTCGCTACCTCTACTACTGCTGCCCCTCCACCTGCCTCGCAAGCGATGGTTGCTACTTCTCCGCCGGCGATGGATATCCTAGTCCACCTTGCCTCTTCTCCACCCACCATGTAGGTTGTGACCGTTGAATCTTCTTCCACCACCAATTCTCCACTCTCTTCTATTTCCATGTCTCCAACTACATCACTACCCCTAGCCATAGCAACAATACCAATGCCTGCGCTCTCACTTCCAAAGGCATTCAACCAACATATGAAAAATGTTTTTGCTGAGCTTTCTGAAGTATTGATGAATCCAGCCATCCAAGCTTCCCTGGTACAAGTTCTTTCCAACATTCCTATGAGGAAGCGGACGACTACCATGAACACCCAGGGCACCAACATTTCCAGATTGATAAGGTGGTACGTGAAGGAGAAGAAACAAAATCCTCTGAGGGTGATGAAGAAGATGATGACCCCAAATACATTGTAAAGACATTTGATGCAAACCTTGTTGAGGAGTTGGCTTGACAGTTGAAGGATGTTGGAGAGGAAGTAGAAAGGCCACCTTCCGAGGAAGAAAAGGAGTCAAGTGATAAAATGGAGGAAGATACCAAACTTCCAACTATGGAGTAGGAAGAAAGCCGCAAACATGATGAAAAAATACCTCAATCAAGAGAGGAAGAAGAATAAGAAAAGAAAGAACAAGATTTTCCACCTCAGCATGAGGAAGAGGAGAATAAAGAAGAAGATAAACCTAAAGAAGAGTATGAAGCTAATAAGAGCCTAGAAATGGATAAGCCTGAGAAGGAGGCTAAAGCAAGAAGAAATCCAAAGATAGAGTCTCATAGAGAAGAAGAACATCCTGAGGAACACAAGCATGAGGCTGAAAAAAGAGGAAAAGACCTATAAATAAGAGAACATCCCCAAGAAACGCACACCCACCAAGTCCCCGATCAAAGACACAGTGTTCATCTGGGACTCTGATGAAGAAGAAGGAGAAGACATGAGGATGGAGTAAGAAGCTCCAGGTGATAAGGAAATTGAAGTTAGGAATGACAGAGAAGAAGGTGATCATGAATCACCCAAGGAATAGTCTCAGATACCCAAGTGGTTAGAAAAGCAATTAGAGAAGAAGACTCTAACTCCCAGAGATCCCAAGGCAAGACTCAAGGCTATCTTAGCTTGAGTACAAGTAAGAAAAAAGGAAAAGAAGCCTAAAGTCAGATCCAAACTAACCATGGACGCTTCTGGGTATAGGAATGTGCAAATTTCCATGCCCGTGGTTGGAGAATAAGGAGTAACTTATAACATCTCCACCTTCAACTTGGGAACAGCCACCGGGTATCAAAAGATAGATCACCTCCAGGAGTCAGTTGCCACAGCGGTGCATCAAATGCACATGGATGAGATCTCCAAAGAAGAACTAAAAGCACATGTGGCTAATTTGACTGACTATATTCAACAATGGTCATCCACGGAAGAGCTCCCCACCACATCCGCGATACCACCACAAATGATGTCCAAGGAGAAAATTGAAAAACTTGAGAAAAGAAAGAACTGGACTAAGACTATGAAGGATTGGTTTTGATAGGTTATGTATGATGGAAACATGGGCATCAATCATGTTGTCAGGACAAAAAATAAGTTCTTAGAAGTATAAAGACACCTTGAGGGCACGAGGAAGTTCTGCACTAACTTCCCAAAGGTATACGGGTCCACCTATCCTAAAATTGAGGTCATCCTCAAGCTGCCTCAGAAAACACGGGAAAACGAGCTTGCACTAAGAGAGGATAATCACTAGTTGGTGGATATGTGGAAGTTGTATTTTGATCATATAAAAGAGATACTAGAGCAAGTGCTCTGCAAGGTAGAACATGACATTGATTGGTCCAAGGACATTAGGGCAGACTATATTCAGTATTTGAAATTAATGACAGGTTATGATATGCCCGCCGTCAATATTGATCTGGAAAAGATAAATCCTTATTTCCATAAGAAGATGGAAGATGGGATTTCGGGCAAGCTTACCACATATTTTATGAGTTTTTTTGCTCAGGATTTTTCCTAAACTAAACAATTCAAGGACAACACAGCTAAGTATGATGGAGATTGGGATACACTCGCAGGCCGATCCAAGCAATGGAACTACCAGGTGCTCCAATCTAATATAATGGAGATTGATAGGCTCCAAGAATTAATCAACAAGTTCATGGAGTACGTCGCTTTGAAGAAGCAAGAGGGAAACCCAGTCATTGATGAAAAGCTCCTCACAGAATAGTTGCAGCAAAGGAAATCAGCAGAAGACAAAAGTGCTACAGTGTTGTCATATAAGGACAAAATAGGGAAAAGACAAAGATGTAATTTTAAATTATGATATATTTGGGGGTAGGTGAAACCCTAGTTTTTATTGAATCTTGGCCACACAATACAATTCAATCTTTTCCATTCATTTTTATTTTTGAACACTATAAATAGGGGGTCTCCTCTCATTTTCAAGAGAGAGTTCAATTGTTGTAAAGGCATGTTGTAGAAATTTTAATAGAAGTTCATTTTCTTTTGGTGGACTCTTGATTTTCTATTGCATGTTACATTGTTCATCTCCCATAGTTAATTGATTTAGATAGATTTGAATTTTTTTCTTCATGTTTTAGATTACTTTGATAGATTAGTTAATGTAGTTCAATGGTTGTGTAGATTTCTGTTGTGTTGATGCCTTTCTTGTCCATACTTTTTGTTGTTTACTGATGGTAGATAGTTGTGTAAAGTTAGTCTAGGCATAAAATAAAAGTTGCTCCAAACTTCTATCTTTTTTTCATGCATGTTTATGGTGAATGAATGGTTGAATATTTGTAGTCCTTATAAGCTTGCACAAGTTTCATCATACTGTGAGCCAATGTGGTTAAGTGAAATTTTTTTTTAAGGAAGTTGTCCACAATAGAACCCTCCATGATCATTGTTCATTGCTAATTTCAAACCCATGAACCTCTTCTCTTCCCTTCCGTTTTTCCTTTTTTTTTAATAAGTAGCCTATTCTAAGGTTCATTGCACATTGTAAAGCCAAATCTTAAGATAAAATAGGAGTTTAAGTTTGTTGTTTGAGCCTGCAGCAAATTGCATATTAACTTCCCATCTCAAGAACTCCATTTTAAGATTCACCTCATCTCCAGTCAAAATCTGTAAGCTTCCCTGTGATTAACAGCAAAATCACATCGAATATCAACTAAGAAATTTCATGCACATCAAGACCTAACACCTGAGAGACCTTGGGGTGATTTTCAGCAACTTGTTGTTGGAGATTTCCTTTCAAGAGAGGTATTGCACCTATGCACTAGCTATGTTGAGAAAGTGCATAAAACACCCATCA
>VDFB02000017.1:90646532-90778873 GCA_007258455.2 Sequoia sempervirens | reverse complement strand
TGACCTAGTTCTAGGAGCTGAGCCTCAATCCAAGGCACCTTATCGGATGACCACCATAGAACTCTATGAGTTGAATGCCCAATTAATGGAATTGTTGGACAAGGGACTTATAAGACCCAGTGTGTCTCCTTGGGAAGCCACCCAAGTGTTCATTCTATTAGGACAGAGTGCACCTTGAGAAGATCAAGGCGATTATGGAATGGCTAGTGCCTCAGAATGTGTCAGAAGTTCATAGCTTCATGGGCCTCGCAGGATACTATAAGAAGTTTGTGCAATGGTTCTCCCAGATTGCATCTCCTATTACCTCACTCCAAAGGAAGGGAACGTGGTTTGAATGGACCGAGAAATGTGAGAAGGAATTCCAACTCCTAAAGAGGAGGCTCATGGCATCACCAGTGTTGACTATCCTTGATCCTAATGGGAAATTCATAGTAATCACAAATGCTTCAGGAGAGGGATTGTGAGTAGTATTAATGCAAGATGGACAAGTGGTAGCATATGAATCAAGGAAGCTCAAGCAGCACGAAGTGAACTATGAGCCTCATGATTTGGAATTGACAGCCATAGTTCATGCCTTACAGATGTGGGGGAACTATCTTTTGGGAAAACCATTTGAACTCAAGATAAACCACTTAGGATTGAGATACATATTTACCCAGCCAAACCTTAATGCACGACAAATAAGGTGGTTGGAATTCCTTAGCGAGTATGATTTTAGAATTGAATATATAAAAGGGAAAGAGAATATAGTGGTTGATGCTCTTAGTAGATGAAGGCATATGTCAGCCATGATCTCAAAAAGTTCTAACTTGAGACAATAGGTAATTCAAAATCTACCAGGGGATGAGCACTATGAGAAAGTGAAGAGCGCCCTAGCAAAAAACCCCTCAGATCATCGGTTCAATGGGTATGAGATCGAACTGGATGGTATTTTGAGATACCAAAGAAGAATGTATATTCCTGACTCTGGAGAGTTGAGGAAGTTGGTTTCAGAAGTTCACAATGCACCTTATTCAGGACACCCCAGTGTATCCAAGATGATCACAGAGTTGAAGACTGTATTTTTGGCCTAAACTCAAGAAGGATGTAGTGGAGTGCGTAGTTAGATGCTTGGAGTGCCAAAAATTCAAGGTTGAGCATGCACACCTAGTCGGGTTATTGTATCCTCATGACATACCTAAGTATAAATGGAAGGTGATTAGTATGGATTTTGTACATGGGTTATCATTGAGCAAGAATAAGCATGAAGTTATCTTGGTCGTGATTGATAAGTTGACTAAGGTTGCGCACTTCATTCTAGGAAACCTTAAGGATGGATCGTTGACCCTGGCTAAGAAATTTGTTCACAAGATCTTCCGCTTACGTGGAGTGCCAGAGACTATCATTTCTAATAGGACACATAGTGACCTCAAGGTTTTGAATGACCTTGAATGTGGCATTGAGGACTAAATTGAATTTCAGCTTAGCTTATCATCCTCAAACTAATGGGTAGACGGAGAGGGTGAATCAGGTATTCAAAGACCTCTAAATGTATTGTATGGACCAACAGTACAGGTGGGAAGAATATTTTCCTTCGGTAGACTTTGCTTACAACAACTCCTATCATACATCCTTAGGCATGGCACCATTTGAAGCCTTGTATGGGAGGAAGTGTCATACCTCCCATCACTTGGGATAAATTGGAGGATACGATCATAGTAGGACCTGGAATGCTTAAGGAAATGGAAGAACAAATGAGGGTCATTAAGAACAGATTAAAAAAGGTAGCAGACTGACAGAAAGAGTTATGTTGACAAGAACCAAACTCTTAGACAGTTCGCAATAGGGGACAAAGTTTTCTTGAGAGTTAAACCTCATAAAAGCTCTATTGCTTTTGGAAAGTCTTCCAAGTTGGCCCCAAGATATGTGGGACCATTTGAAGTCTTGGAAGTGATTAACCCAATTTCTTATAGACTAGCTCTACCACCTGATCTAGCTCAACTTCATAATGTGTTTCATGTTTCCTTGCTTAAGCCATATCATCCTAATGTGACTCATGTGCTTAATTGGAAATCCTTGCAGGTACAAGATCTAGGAGTGGTGCTAGTGGAGCCCATTAGAATCCTAGATAGACACAACATTGTTGTAGAGCGTAGATATTACCAATTTAAGGTCCAATGGACCAAGATCAGCGACAATGCTACATGCATATCATAATATGGTAAATTGAATTATGAAATAAATTCAATTAAATATTAAATGGAGAATTTGGAATATTCAAAAATTGAATGAAAGAAGTTGATTGATGTTGACTTTGTGAACTTTTGAAAATTATTTTATATGTTACCAAGAATTGAACTTTACTAATCAATTTGCAAGTGCAAGTGTGTGCAGCTGCAGGGTGACAAGTTGAAGGACGAGAACACGGTTGAAGTAGGATTGTTTAGACAAGTCGAACGGTAAGCCAGTTGGAATTTGGGTGCACATGCCACAAATGGCATGATGATATGCATTTTACCTAATTTACATATATATAAGAAAACTTAACTTCCTAACTTGAATTGTTTCAGTGTTTGAAAATGAATGGCTTGTAGATTAAATTTTCTACTCAAACTCTTTGTTTTTGAAGGAAACAAAAGCAAGTATTGTAAAGAAAATTCCATTGTTAGTATAAATATATACACATATATATAGATACTCAAAAAGAAAATTCAAGTTTTTTGTTTTAAATGATAGTATATGGAATTTTTAAGTTTATTCCAAACAAAAAACTTATAGATGAATGCATATATAAATATATATATATATATATATATATATATATATATATATATATATATATATATATATATATATATATATATATATATATATATATATATATATATATATATATATATATATAAATATATATATTATATATATGTATTTAAAATAAATAGGAATACATACATATACATATACATATATATATATATATGTAAATACCTTATTCGAATACAAGATAAATGTGAATGAAATCATTTAAATAAATATAGATATATAAATATAAGTATATATATATACATAAATATACATACATACGTATACATATTAAAATTTATATTGAATTCAAGTTGATAACCAACATATTATGAATCGGACTGTGGAAATCAATGAAAAATCACAAGGAAAACCCACGATGGACGTGGCCTGCTGAAATCATAAAGACAATGTTCAAAATTAGAGGTCGACAACTATGGCAGGAAAAAAAAAGCCATAATGGTAGCACCCAATCGCATGCAAGAAAGTGTGGTTACCATTTTAGAATGGGAGTGGTAGAAGAAAAGTAGGGATCAATTTGGAAAAAATCAACAAGCAACAAAAAGGCAAAGAGAACGCAGTGGTAGGAAAAATCTTAGGAAAGCTTTGTCCAAAGAGCTCGACCATTGAGGTAATTTGATTTCTTGAAATAATATCGATTTCATTTCCTTTTCTTTTCATGTTTAGCTAGTGTTTGTCACTGCATTTGATGAAAATTTGATAGCACAGTAGCATGCAAAGTCTTTGTCTATGTGTCTCAACTTGAGCCGAAGGTAAAGTCTTAGCGACCAACCTCTAGGGGATCGCATGGCCTACAACCTGATTTTGCTTAGTACTTATAATGGATCCTTATCGGCTAGCCTTTTGTGCTAGACCGAGGCATCAAACACTTAAGATGTGGTTGTTATATAAGTTCGCATCATAATATAAGTCATGTCATGGCTATCAGAAATCTTATTCTGACTGAATGTGTACCTTTTGGTGTTTGATTCTGTAGAGGTTCACATGTTGAACCTATCAAAGAGGATATAATCCTTTGTGTTACCTTTGATATGCATCAACTATGTTTTACTTTAAATATATCGCCTTCCATTATCGGCTATAAGGGGAAAATTGTTCATTATTAAGAAATATGGAAACTATATTTGCATAAAGAGGATTCCCTCGATTTGAAGAACCAATGGAATGTACGAGTCAGGTTTCATTGTAACCTTGTAAGGATTGATCCTCATGATCGATAGGTTAATTTATTTGAATAAGAATCATATTTGAGTATGCATGATGTATAGTGTTGCATGCATTAAGAGATAAGCTAGAATTTCCATAAGGGAAATTTTGAATATAATGTTGAGGTTAAGAAAGGAAGCCCCCAACCATAGAAATGGATCAAATCCATAGCAACCTTGTTTTGTTTGTTGCATCCTGAATAGGCAAAAGTATTGTTTGAACCTGAAAATTCCTTGCATTCTTAACTGAAATATTTTCTCAAGAAATTCATCGACAAACATGTCAAACTTAGTTTCTTTATATTATTAAATTTGCTCATCATAATTCCAGTGATGAAAGTGTTCAAGATCTAGATAATAGAAATTTTATCCTTATGATTGAAACTGAGCTATCTGATTTGTTTATTTTCAATTCATAATGGAAAACCTGTTCTATATTAAACAGTGAACATTTATTTGTAAAGTGATCATTTAGCATG
Source organism: Sequoia sempervirens (assembly GCA_007258455.2). Classification (NCBI taxonomy): domain Eukaryota; kingdom Viridiplantae; phylum Streptophyta; class Pinopsida; order Cupressales; family Cupressaceae; genus Sequoia; species Sequoia sempervirens. The sequence continues at coordinate 90,774,387 of VDFB02000017.1, read as the reverse complement.
TAAACAACTTGAGATCAACAAACAAAGTAAATGACATTATTTGTCTTTAAATGTAACTGTTTAGTTTGAAACAGTATTGTGTTGATGTAAACAATGGTTAATCTTTTGCAAACAACTATGTTTTGTTAAAAAGTTAGCATTATAGCTAGAAACAGCCTTGCTCAATCAACTATTTAGTTGGAAACAACTAGTTTTATGACTGTTTAGTAGGGAACAGTAGTTGTTCTACTTAAACAATGAATGTACATGTTATAAATTTTTAGTAGGAAACAGTACTTGTTTTGTTCAAACAATGAATGTACAAATGTGAACAACCTGTTTTGTAACTGTTTAGTAAGAAATGGTACTTGTTCTGTTCAAACAATGAATGTGCAAATGTGAACAACTTCCTTTGTAACTGTTTAGTAGGAAATAGTACTTTTTTTTAAACAATGAATGTTCTTATGTAAACGACCATGTTAGAATATCTCAGATGTGAGAATGCTTTATTTTTGATAAAATAAATGTCAAATGGAATACTATTTTAAGATTGCAATCTGAATTCATGATTATTTCAGAATGTATGCACAAATTTTAAACATAAGTAGGCACATATATGTGTATGCACATAGACTTCATCTATGTACATGCACATACTTGTGACATACCTTCTTCTTTTTTTAGTACATTTTTAAAAGTAAAATGCTTATGATGAAAAGTAGAGAATAGTCATAAGAATGATATGACTAATTATTGAATTACTCTATGAATCATAAATCTGATTTCTATTTAGAGGGTAAACTAGTATTTTGATTGTCTTCTTTTAAAGACAGTTGAGAAAGAATGTTTAATACTTGAACAAAACAGTGATACCTTAGTTGACTAGAGCACCTTAGGGTAGATGTCGCTAGAGGGTAGATAGCTGTTATGAGTTATATAGTAGAAAGTTACCTTTTGGGATGGGTGCCAAAATGGAGTTCATAAAGTATAGATTTTCTTTACAAGAACCTTTTTTTTTTTTTTGCAACATATTTATTATGCTTGGCCAAGCAATATAGTTCATTATGTATGTATGAATGAACTCTGTGATTTCACTCTCTACCATTCCTAGCATAGATCTTGCATTTTCTTTTCTAACTAGTAGATAGAAATTGCATGTTGATGTATGGGCACGCATCAAATTCCACCTTGTAGATTATTCTCTTACTAAACTTTTCGTGCAGGGTTGGGCATTCTTCAAGTCGCAAGAGTTCCAGGGAAGCGTAAGCTTCGTGGTTGGGCAGTAAAGTGCTTCAACCATGTTCTTTTCCACCAATGGAGGCGAGCGTCAAAGAAGAACCTTTGTTGTTCACAAGAATATTATAGTCTAAGATGTAACTGATGTAATTCATTCTTGTACTTGATGTAAAGTGTACAACGTAATTAACTTTTAGGCCTTAGGATTCAAGTCAAACTTGATATTGTAATTTGACTTTTGAAGTGAATATATGAATCTTTGACTCATTTTAAATGGACATGTGTAGCTATGATTGAATTTAGCCACTAGAGTTATGTATTTTTAATTTGGAATATATTCATGTGTCATTTACAATAATATTAATTAAGTAATAATTTTGAATGGGTTATTACAAATCTTCTTCCTTGTCTGTGTGTTAACCATTGCTAGTAATCATGGGAACACTGCAAGGTAGGTGTTTTTAACCAACTAAATTTGTCTGCTATTTCCATGATTGAAGGGACTAAAACTTGACTTGTGGAGAAAACAATGGTTGGGGAGGGTGTGAGCACCTATTTGATCACATGCCTCCATGAGGCCATATTGAGTCATTTTTTCCATTTTTATATTTTTATATTGTAATAAGGCCCAAGAGGCCACCTTTGTGGTGTTATAGGTCCTAGGATGTTGTTCATTTCTCATATATTGTAAAAATTGTCAAAAGTGCAAAATTAGGTAGATGAAGTGTCATTAAGGTGTTTTGTCAACAAACTAATCAAAAGGTGGTTGAAAATAGTTGGTTTTGGTTGAAAATGTATAAATAAACCCTCCAAAACTCGAATTGGGGGTTGGAGACATCATTTTTGAAGTTTGATAAATGGACAACCTCAAGTTTTGTGTGCATTTTCTGATTTTTACATTGTTACCAGGATGAAGTTGTGTTTTGTACGGACTTTTATGGCTCAAATAATGGATTATCATATATGGATGGAAATATCTCTGTTTCTAGTTTCCAATTATTTTTGTCTCATTCAATTTTATTGAGTTTTGTGGAAGATATGACTATTTTGGTGAGACTGCTATTCTAACAATATTGTGCAGAATTTATAGTCTAAAAAAGTGTGATGGTATGGAATTTAAAGTATATATTTTGGATCTGAAACCAATTTTATTTTGTTTCCATGTGAATCTACTTTCATTTTCTTCAAATCTCATCAAATTTCATTAAGATTTGAATAAGTTATGACCATTTTTGTGAGGGCAGTCTCAACCCTACCTAGGGTTTGCAGTTTTGGGAAAATACAAGAACTTTCATTTCCACCATTGGATCTTCATAAAAATTGGAGGAAACGTCTATAACTATGTTTTATTCAATCTCACCAAAGATATTGGCTTCATTATTTTTTTTGTAGAAGTTATTAATGAATGTTCATTGCACTAAATTGTGGGCTGCCATAGTTATGTTTCCAATGTGATATACAATGCCTAATAGCATGTGTTATACAAAGATTGTTTTGGATTATTATTGAAGTTTTGTGTGATGTGTTGTTGAACCCTCCTAGCTCTACATCAGGGAGTTGGAGGACAGAGTCCCAATTCTAATAATTAAGCAATGAACAAAATGGAATTTGATTTGTGATTGGACGTTGATTGATTGGGAATGATCAAGAAGACCATGGTATTGAAAAAAATTGTGCACCCTTGAACCCTTGTCTAAAGCTTTAGGTTTGTATCCAAATGTTTAATAGGTAACTTTATTTCTATCACATGGCACTAGATACCTAAATGGGAAACAATATAGTTGTAGTTGAGTGTTAAGCTTAAAACTAGATCTAAGCCAAAACCTTGTAAACTAGTAGACTGATACTATGCACTATTCTCAATCTCAAGCTATAGTTCTTAATAGATTAAATAAAATAGTTTTGTTTACTGTGCTATATTTTTCTAACTATAGAAAATTGTAACACTTACGATGTCAGATCATATCCATTAGCCATTTCCCTATCACTCATAACTTAGCTATGTTGACTAAATGTTAGAGATGTCTTGTTGACTATAGAGAGCATGTTGGAAGGAAATCAGGTCTATTGACCATAATATCTACTCTTGGGGTCTTCAACAACCCTTTCAATGACTTCTCTATATATTTTAATATTTTGTCTTTTATAAATAGTGACACCGCCTAAGATTTTGTCTTTTGTGATTTAAGCGGTGGATGAGGCTTTTTGCTTGTTGATTCCCTTGTGTTTATAAAAGGGAATTTTGAGCCTCATTCTAAGGGTTCTTAGGAGTCTTTAGTCTTGTAATTTTCTATATAGAATTATGTTTTTTGTACAATTAAGTCTTCTAAAATCTAGAGAGGAAATGTTATATTTTTTCTTTATATTAACAACAGATGATTCAAATACTTAGTGTATTTTCTCAAATTTAAAGTGTCAATCTATTATAATCTTCATGACTATAATACATCCTCTTTTGGATCAATATAATCAAATATTTTTCTAATTTTAATATCACATTTATTATTATGGATTCCTAAATTGTTATCTTTTGTTCAATGAATGGATTAAATATTCTTTCAATTTATTCATCAAATATTGTGTTAATAGCATTGTCTCTTTGTTTGTTTCACATTGTAATGCAGTGAGGGTTTAAGAAGCCAAAGGGTTAGTTTCTTGTAGGAGAGGTTTATTACATTTCTTGACTCTATGATAGATAAGGCACCGGCCAAAATGATTCACAAAGTTCAAGACTAAGAAAAATCAAATATAAACAAAAATCAAAATCTTAATTTTATTGCATTTTAAAGTTTCGTTCTTGAATCCACACTAACAAAGTACTATAGAGCAGATAGAGGGTTTTGAAGATGATTTAGCCAGTCAGGATCATCTTCTATAAAATTAGTGTGAAGAATTTATTTCAAAGGCATCATTATAAGCACATCCATATAATTAAATAATGTTATAGGGGAACTCACCTTGGTTTTGCAGAGTCTAAAGTGTAGAAAACATATAAAATCTATCTCAAGTTCATTCACTGATCTAGGGTTTTGATCATAAGATCAAGCTAACCTTTAGAAAAACCTAGACAATTAGTTAAAAACACCAACATAGTCAAGAAATCAATTATTGGATATCTATTTATCTTATATTTTGTTTATTATTGAAATTAAGCTCATTTTATGCCTTATTGTTTGAATTTATAATTATTATACTTTTTGTTGTTCTTATTTTTGAGATGGTTATGTTCAAAATCTTCAATTTGCACCATGTATCATAGTAATTTTTTTATTATCATGGTCATGAAGGGCCTCTGATAGGTTGTATAAGGGAGTAGATTGTGGGGAATGTGCCTATTCTTGATGTTGTAAAACTATACTAAATAAAATTAATATTTATAGTTGAAGATATATTGAGTGAAGTGTCCACAATATAATGGAAACATGTAAGTTGTGAATAACCTTGATGGAACTAAAGCATATAACATTCCTTGTTTATAATGATTGATGGATATTGAATTCATATATGAGCTAAAATTTTAGTCTCTCTCTAGTCAATTTTGAGAATAATATTTATTTACAAGAATTGAATGGGTTGTATCTTAATTTTACTATCAAATGGATGTTTTACTTAATTCACCAATAACAATAGTAAGTATTTTTTAACACATCCAAAGAATGAGAGGGGGGGTGAATCAATCTTTTAGAACTTGAATTTCTCAGCATAATACAAACTTCAAACCCTTAAGAAAATTAGCGGAAAGATATAGCAGTTTAAACCATCAACAACTTTAGCAATAAAACATATAACAATTCTCACTCTAATCAGATCAACAACAATGATAAAAGAGAGAAAAACACACATCCACAAGATGACACTAGATTTACACAAAAAATCCAATGAGGGAAAAACCACAGTGAGAGTTAACTCACAATATAAAGGCTCACTACCAAAAAGGACTTGCAAACTAAGGTGCACTACCTTAGACCAAGATACAAAAGGACTTGTAGAACTAAAGGTAACACAAATTTAGGAGCAAGATACAAGGACCTAATAAGACTCACTATCTTAGAGGAAGATATAAAATGATTTAGAGAAAATTACAATATTTGTCAACACAACACTCTATTGACTGAGGCATTAATTCGCATATGATCCTACCTCTTCACACTGTAGCACTAACACTAATGGATATTCAATATATTCCAAATTCACACTTCATCACACTTGCTCACACTTCCATACTTCTTGCATCTAAAATGATCTTGCATTTATATCCACTGCAACACTTGAAAACTTCAATTAGGTCAACCAAGAGAGAAGATAAACAATGAATTCAACAAGTCATCCACTAAAACATAATGCAGTCATAAATTGAAGATAAAGAGGACAAAAAAAATATTATTGCATCTTCCAATGTGATCCAAAACAATTCACACATTGGCGCACATCAAACTAAGTCAACATCAAGGAAACATGTAGATAAAATGTGAAGCACTTAACTAGTCAGCCCAAAAACATACTTTTAACTAAATTTACTCAATACGGTTCTAACCAAGATAAGTCAGGACCCAAATCTAACTTAGCACATCTTCAATTGCTAGCACAAACCCCCAAGCACAAGACACAAGAAAAGGAACAAGCTTTGTCAACCAGATATCCACAATTAACCTAGAAAGCTAACTCAATACATAATGCAACACCAAAGAGGCCAATTAGCATTTTCCAGATCACATGGGGATGTTCTATGAACATCCAACAACACTTCCAAACACTTCTTTCATATTTTCATGCCACTAACAACCACTGCAAATGAAATAGGAACAAAATACTTCATTCCAAAAACATAGAATGTTTAATCATGAGTTATAACATTAACAAATGAACTTGCAAACCACTTAAACACATGAGATTAGAACTGAGACACTGAACAGACATTGAGAACTTATTGACCAAGTTGCAGGAGAAGAGACATCAATAATGAGAAATGAGGAGAATTTTTTGGACCAATCCAAACATCCAACAACACTACCAACCTTCTACAATTCACATAAATCTCCTCGACAACACTAGTGACCTAAAAATATAGGAGTACAACATCCACATAACACTAAATCTAAATCCCAAATGACAAGACCATATCTTCAATGGCAGAGGAATGCAGATCATTCTCCCAAGTAGTCTTCATAGAAACTTCTTGAACTAGAATCATTCAATTAACTTGCAAAGGCTAGAAATTTCTTTCAGTAATATATCCTTCATCAAGAACAATAGGAGAGACCATAATACATACTATAGACCTTCAACAACATCTCCCCACCATCAACAACACTTCTAATCCTCATCTTATTATATCATTATGAAACCAACTCTACTAAAAACAGCAATACTTAATACTTCTTTGAATAACATCAGACAAGGCATGACATCCAACCAAGAACTTCAGCAATGCCACCATACTCAATGTTAGCCCAAGTTGAATGTTGTCAACAATGACAACCAATGCCAAGCATCAAGCACTCCAACAATCTTACCAAATCTCCTCAAGTATTGACATCAAAGACATCCAACAATCAATGTTGACATCAATGACAACCATTTCCAACAATCTCACACAAAACTCCCCAAGTGTTGACATCAATGACAACTACCAACAGGCATGTACCTTTATGATCTTTAATTAGAAGATAAACCCATTACACAATTAAGTAAATTATGGAAAAAATTTATAGGATGTCCCTAATAGTATCATTCCAATTGGTTCAATGGATACTATTCTTATGATATTAAATTATGAGTTCTATGATTTAGCTCTTTGACTCTTGGTTACTTTGTTCCTTTATGCTAACTAGTTGTCTTTATGAATCATGTTGACTTTGTGTTGTCAATTATGGGAAATAGTTTTAAGTTGATGTTGATTAAAGTAATTCTTACTTAGGAAAATGGAGCATTGAATTAGAACAATAAGAAATTATGTCTTTGTATTTGATATTCTCTTATGGGATAATGTTTTGAGTATTATGTAATTCAACCTTGTGGTTTTTTTCTTATGTTGTTAGTTTCATTTTATGGTCTAATAATGATGGTGTTTGGGTGCATTAATTGTTCTAATCTTTAATTTCAATTCAGGGCACTATCAATTCAAATATTTCTTGAATTTAAAATACTATTTTCTTGTTACAAATGTATTATTATATTTCTCTTTCTTTCTTCTCATTCTTGAGATCTTGATTTGTATTAGTGATTTGCATGATAACATTTAAACTACATAGTTGTATATGAATAATCCTTATACTTTGCATTATACGGAGTAGGAATGATGGCTCTAAAAATATTTTTAAATTTTGTGCATAACAGTATATTTAGTACCTTCCGAGTCAATTATTTTTTGTTGAAAATTTATAGATCTAAAGGACCCCACTTCAAGACACAAAGAAGTTATGACCAATATGACATCTCTCTCTTGTTGGAAAAGTATTGATTTAACCTCATTCAGTCATTCATGTTTTTTATGTTTATTATTGTCTTGAATAGGCTTGGTTTTTCATTTTATCATTATTGTTTTGTGATCTTGATTATGATTTTGGTAGCCTTGGAGATCATACCATTATATTGATACTATTTATTTATTTTATCATTTTTGCAAATAAATCAAGTAGCTATCATTTTGATAATCTTGAGATTTTAAATTGATTAGTATTGAAATAAAAAAATTATGAGTTGATATTCTTTAGTATTAATGTGGATTGTTTATGATCATGCTCATACTTAGTATTGATTTCACATTCTTAAATTATATCCGTGCACTAATTTAATGGTTCAAGGTCATGTGTGACTATGGTGATTCCACCTTTAGTGTTGTATAAATCATCCATAAATTGATTTTGTGACTATTTGTGATTAGTGAAATTGAGTTATGATAGAATTAAAATTATGTAAGATATTGATAATATGATTGATTATCATACTTTATATTAATTTTCATTGAGTATTATGCTTTATGGTGTTGTATATTTTTATGCATGAGAACATGTTGATTTCTAAGATTAATTTACAAGTAGAAGTTTTATAGAATTATTATGTATATGTTTATTATCGCATTACTTTGTTGTTTATACTAAGATTTACGATTAGCTCTATTTGTTGAACATACCAATTAGATTTGTTACTTTATGCTTTTAACAATGGTTGGACGAATACTCGTTCACTAGTTGAGATTGTTTGTAGGTCATTTAATCCTACTTGCTTATGTTTGAATCCTTATAAAAGTGTTGCTTTGTTATTATCAGACATAGGAGCTAAGTTGTTATGGTACATAAGCTACCAATATCTTGGTCAAAGTGATTAGACCATAAACATGATAAACTTCAATTTGAAAACTTGTCAACCACATAATTGGTGTGATGTTGAGTTATGTTTATATTGTTTCAATCTAACATTATTTGGTATGCATCGGAACAATGTAGAGCCTAAGGGAATGAGTATGTCACGACCTTAGAATAATTCCCTCTAAAGAAATATTGAACATATAAAATTCCATTGTTACATGCTTTCCTACTCCACTTGCATATTGAAGCTATTAATATTCCATTGTAACTCTTGCACATCCTAACCAAAAATTAGTCAATTTGAAGAAGTGGAGAAATGTTTTGTAACTATCGACCACTATTTCTCCTTAAAATAATGGTTTAGCGATATTAAATCAGTGGTTCTTTTGTTTCGGGACCTTTGACTTTGTTGTGTAGGAGGATAACATCATGGAAGGAGAACGAAGATTGTTGTGAGAGAGAAATGTAAATTAGCTACATTTTTCCACCAAATTCAAACCCTTACTCTTATCTCATACTTCTTCTCTTCCTCTTTTTTTTCATATGCCCAAATCTCAGCATCTAATTTGATTTGATTATTAGTTATCAGATTTGTAGATAGGAGTCGAATTTAAATGAAAAATGGAAGAAAATGTTAATGACTACTTCTATATGCATGAAATAATGGTATAGAATTGCCCAGTTTAAGTACCCATTTGTAAACATTCGCGGTGTCTTAATTTGTTGGGCTATGGGCTAGTGGCTATGTGTATTTTCATATTATATATAGCATGATTCAAAATCTTGACTTGGGTCTTGGGTTTGCTCTCCATTGGTTTCGGGTTTGACTCTACTCCCGGGTTAACCTAGTTAGGACTGGCTTGTCAGCTGTTGGGTCCCCCTGTAGAGGACTAGTCTCACCCCCACTCGCCTCAGGTACCCAAGATACGGACTACTGGACTGCTGGATAGGGTCGCAAAGATACCTCTGTCGTTAACCAAAAAAAAAAAAAATCTTGATCCACTATAGCATATATAGTCTATGTCTTTATGTCAATATGGATGATACACAATACAAATGACCCTCTTATAAATAATGGAAGTGGTCTTCTTACAATTAGATAAATATCTACAACTAATTTTGCATGCAAGTTTCTAAATGCCTTCGTATCAAATTTGATATGGTATTTATATACTCCATGAGGTGACTACTAATTATCTCTACGCTGCCACATTTTACATGCAAGTAGTTTCATTTCTTTTGGGTTTTTCTACCAAACCGTTCACAAGGCTAGTCTATGCTTCCATATTTTGCATGTAAATCTACCAAGTATTGAATAAATTCTTCTTCCTTGTCTGTGTGTTAACCACTGCTAGTAATCATGGGACACTGCTAGGTAGGTGTTCTTAGCCAACTGAATCTGCCTCCTATTTCCATGATTGAAGGGACTGAAACTTGACTTGTGGTGAAAACAGTGTTTGGGGAGTTGGAGGACAGAGTCCCGAGTCTAATAATTAAGCAATAAACAAAATGGCATTTGATTTGTGATTAGAAGTTTACCGATTGAGAATGATCAAGAAGACCATGGTATTATAAAAATTGTGCACCCTTAAACCCTTGTCTAAAGCTTTAGATCTGTATCCAAATGTTCATTAGGTAACTTTTCTTCTTTCACATGGCACTGGGTACCTAAATGTGCAACAGAATAGCGGCAGTTGAGTGTTAAGCTTAAAAGTGGATTTAAGATACACTCGAGCCCTAAAGCTTGTAAAACTAGTAGACTGATACTATGCACTATTCTAAATATCGAGTTATTGTTATTGATAGATTAAATCAAATGGTTTTTGTTTGTTGTGGTATAGTTTGCTAGCTATATAAAATCCTAACATTTACGATTTTAGATCATATCCATTAGCCATTTCCTTATCACCCATAACTTAGCTATGTTGATCCATACCCAAAAATATGTTCAAGTCATGCCAAGCCTTCTTTCTATGTTCTTAGTTATCTAAATCATGGAAACATGTTAAAGCTTGAGAAACATCAATTGCCAAAACTTCTAAGAAAACCTTAAATTCAAGTCATGATTGGCCTTCTTTCTACGTTCTTAGTTATCTAAATCACGGAAATATGTTAAAGCTTGAGAAACATCAATTGCCAGAACTTCTAAGAAAACCTTAAATTTGGAATTATTATAGAACTACAAATACACTATTTATCCTTACATTCTAGTCTTTCAAATCCACAATCCATCAATGATCAAATCTTAAAAAGATTAAGATGTTATATAACAATGTGAAGGATTAATGGTTACTGAGATATAACACTTAACTCATGTGGATGAGACATCATTTGGATTTAATTTCTCTAAAATGGTATTGTGATTTAAGAAAACTTTTATCTTTGTTTCAATAGAAAAATTGGTCAAGATCTTTTAGGTCAATTTCAATTTTTCTTCTTTTTACAACAGAGTTAAAGTCGTAACTCAATTAAAATATCAAAATTATAAATTGGATTGGCTTAAATTGATATTTAGTGTTTAATGTTAGGACATTGGTATGCATAGGTAGAACTAATCAACTCAATTTTGTAGTGAACCTTTAGGTTCTATTCTTTCTTGTTCGTTATAAATTTTATGTCAAGATAATTAAGACTTTATCTCTTTTTATGAGAATTATTGTTATTGTTTATTATGAATATCATTGTGTGAAAATTAGGACATTATAACCTTCTTCTAGAAATGTTTCATATTATTGTTGATAGAGTGTGATTTGGTATAAATATTCATTGGTTCTTAAATTGCTATATTTTGATAGGATAGATTTTTTTTATACTTACTAAATTATTATTATAATCTTAGTTTTTACTCTTAGTTGAGTTATTAATAATTTTATAATATAAATTATTTTATACTTATCAAGTTGTTATCATAATCTAGGTTATCATTTTGCTATCAATTGGGTTACCTTAATTATCATATTAGTAAGTTATTATCATTGTGAAAGAAATATCCGTTTGTATTGTTATCATACTAAATAATCTTGGTTAACACCTTTGTTAAGTGGTTTATCTTGTTGATTTGTTGTTATCAATTTGATAGATTTAGAATTTCAATGACTATTAGAGTATTGTATTCTTTTATCCTTGTTATCAAATATGTGAGATACATGATTAAATTAAGTATTCATTTGTATAACCCTTGTTATGATTGTTAATAATTATTGTCTAAAATATTTTTACTGATAATCGTAGATTATATTTTACTTTAGATCATGATTGCCAAGATCTAGTAGGTGATGTTTAGGACCTTGTAAATGAACACTTACCCTACACATTAGATATTCTCTAACTAATTGATGTGATTTAAGCTTTAGCTAACTACTATGTTTATGAAGATTAAATATAACATGTTAGAAAAGCCTTGTTGAAATATAAACCTCTAAGGATTAGAGATAGTATTTAAATATACTAAGAATTGTTTTAAAACATAGCTATAAAAGTGATCTAAGGATTCTAATTATTGGTAGTTGGTAAATTGGTTTGGTTTCTTAGTTTATGGCTAACTATTTTTTTTTTTTTATGCAACTTAAGTTATTAATCTATATTGTATATGTTAAAATGATGGTGGAATTTTAGGGGAAACTAAATAAAATATCTATCTCAATAACTTAGAAAGATAAACACTTGTTGTCACTTTGATTTATATTAGATTTGATTCAATAATGTAGATTATTTAGATTACTTCTCAATTTTAATTAAAATAAATGTTTCTTATTAGTAATAAAAATAGGTTTTGAAGGGACCCAAAATCCTTTACAATAAAATGTTGCTCAAATAGAGAAAAACATAGCCAACCAACAGCCAAACAACAACGAACAAAAAGAGACTAAAAATAAATAGATTAATTCATGTTCTTTAAGGTGTCAGCCACCTCTAATTCCTAGTTGTAGTGTTGATTAACCAAGATCATTAGTTCATTATTTTCCTCTTCAAAAGTTTTTTTGTTGCTACCATGGGTCCAAGCACTAGGTCCTTTCTCTCCCTCCAACAATTTTTTTTTTCTTTTTTTTGCCCCTTGCTCCTTCATTTTGTTGTTTCTAGGGATAAAACTAGCCACCTACTCCTCTTTAAGCTCCCTTAATTTCTACATGAAGATCCTCAATTCTTCAACACCATTATGGATTGAGCATTGACTGATTTTTTAGGAGATTCTCATTGTTATATTTAATCACCTGAATCCTTTTCACATGTCTTGCATGTGGCTTTCATAATCCTTTTTTAACTCATTGATGGTGTCCTCAACAACCACTACCCTATTCTTTAGCTCCTTGTACTCAAATGCATACTAGTCACTCCCCTCATTAGAAACCTTTCCCTACAAACCTCACACTTTGACATTAACTTTGTTAATCTCTAGGAGAACCCATTTAGCTAGTTTGAAATTACTTCCCACTCCCTCTCTAGCGATCCCTAGGATGTCATATATTTCCTCCCTATTTGCATGCAAGATAAATCATCCCAAAGAGGGTGAATATTAGTAGCTTCTGCATTTTTCTTGGCAAATCCTTTCATTGGGGAGTGGACCATGGTTGTTCTTGCTCTACCCAAAATTACCTCCTCCCCACATTTATCCTTACCTTTTCCATCTTCAACCCCCAAGGAAATAGAATGTTGTTTTTTCCTCCTCTATTTATTGAAACCCACCTCCTCATCACTAATTTGGGAACCCTTCGACCAAAAAATTGCCTTCTTGGCTCTCTTTTTGAAGAAAAATTCTTAGAAGTGGATTTTACTTTCCTTTTCTCTTATTCAAAGGAGAAGAAGATAAAACTTCAACAGAGTTGGACCCATCTTCAATTTCCCACCATTCCTTATCTTCATCATCTTTAGGGGATTCAAAACTCATATTGGAATACTGAACATGCTTAGGTTTTTTTTATTCTTAAGTCTACCTTTTCTTTTTGGAGACCTTACATGGGTTTGGGCTTTAATGTATTTCATAATTAATAGAACCAAACCCTCATGTAAAACTAAAATCTTTAGGTTTTTCAAATGTTCTTTCATAGAGAAATATAGAGAAGCAAGGAGATAAAATGGAAATGAAACAAGAATTTAATGCCTAAAATGATTTAGGAAATTAAAATGGATGTCAAGAATAGGAGTGTACCTACCATCAAGAGTGATATATAGCATATTATGATCTTTGTTATCTCAGCCCAAAAGGGTTTGATGGAAATCCTATCATAACCCCAATAAGATAACTTCACCAACTCATCTCTTTCATTCCCTTTGAAAAATTGATTCAAGGCTTCCTCGTTGGCTTTTTTGTCTTCGAAGAAATTTCTACCGTTCACATGAAGCCCAATTATCTATGAAATGACCTCCTCCATAATGATGAATTTCTTTCCATTCACAAACAAGGTTCTATTTTTCCATCCTTTGATAAATAGTTTGGAATCTTTCATATCATAACCATGAAACCTCTCCATATACGAGGTAAGACCCCTCTCCTCCAGAATTCTCCATATCTTCATCTTTCTATGGGTCTCATCATAAGAAAGAGGCTCAACTCAACTTTATTGAGTTATTCCTAGTATGCAATCTCTAGATGATTCCTTAACTCCAGGTAGAAACAAAAGGAAAATGCCCCTTTTTTACCCATAAAACATGTGAGACAACTAGGCATAATTAACACTACATCCCTTCCTTAATTTTTTTTTCATGTTGAATATCATTATTTGGGATGGAAAGGGCGGCTTCAAATGGTACTAAAAAGTACCCATCCCATGATTTAATAGAATTCTTGTAACTCCTTCACTAGCAAATAAATCTTCCAACCTATTACCCTCTCACAATATATGATTAATCTTAACATCATCAAAGGAATTTATCATTACTAAATAGTCATATATCAATGGCTCAATTAAAAGCTAGGGGAATGAAGTTTGTGCAAACACTTTATGATATTAAGTGAGTCCCCTTCTATCCATACTTTCTTAAATTCTCTATCAAAGGCTAATTTAACACCATTGAAATTTATTGTTGCTTCAATAAGGTGATTTGTCTGAGTTCCCAAATGAAGTGCTACTGCTGAAATAAGCCTACTCTCCTCATCTCTTAACACTCCCCCACAACTAGCTAGCCTAGGATTCCCCTTAGCTACCCCATCAAAGTTAATTTTTATCCACCCTTTTGGCAGTCTTCTCCAAACAACATTTTCTCGGGGTGTTTCCATATTCTAAGAGGTATAGATAAATCAACCTTGAGATTCCATTTATCTGCAACTAGAAAGTCATACTTATTTTTCATAATTCTCTATCCTTCCAACTTCTTATCCTAATATTTTATTTTATAGCTCTAAGTATTTACTAAAAATAGTATTCTCCTTAAATTTCATATCTTTGAACACATGATTATTCTGCTCTTTCTAGAGCCCCCGGGAAATATGAGGAGCCAAAAGGGACCATAACACCTAAAGAGAAGGATTAGCTGAAGGTAAAATCCAATGGTACAAGAAATCCTTAAAATTATTAGGGAACAACCATCCAAGGTTCTACAAGGAAAGAAACATTCCTCAAATAGTTCTTGAGAAATTACATCCAAGGAAGATGTGAAAGGCATCTTCAAAGCTGCATTCACAAAGGTTACATCTAGACAAACCCCCTCTTAAATAAATTATCCACAGTCAACTTTATTTTGAACCATAATTTAGAAGAAGATATTAATCTTAGGGATTAGCAAATGATTATGTAGAGAAGGGGGCCCATCACCCCTAGGACTCCAGGTCATAGGAGAGCCCCAAGGAATGGGCTACCCTAAACTACCTCAAGTTTGCTAGATAGATCAAAAAGGAAAAGGTATTGAGGTTGAAAAGGAAGGGAAAATAGGTTATCACTTTCCTTCTACTAAAACCATATGTTCACAGGGTTAAAATAGCTTATTTCAAAGGTTCAGTATGTTTCCCATACAACTCACTTTCTAAGGATGACAGTGCATATCTCAAACTCTGACGCAGTGTGTTGGTGTCTTAGAGACGCACTAGTGTCCATATGAAAAGGGATCCAAAAAATAGATAAAAGCACAAGGAAACCTACTAACTACCTGACTATATGATGTTTTATGCTCTAACATAGAATAAAAGGTACAAAAATAGTGAATATAACGAAAAAGACACTAAAAGGGACTATGCTGGAAATGACAAGGAGAGTGAGAAAATGTTCCTTTTCACCTGCAAGTTGATTCTTCAAGTAGCTCCAATCAAAAACACCTACACACAGAAACAGGAAAAATGTTGGGGTTGTTTTAGAGGACTGCCTCAATTAGTCCCCCGTTAGAATGTTCCCATCTCCACAAACAACCAAATAGTCTCAAAGTATAGAAATCAATAAAGCAAATAGAAAGGTCCAAGTAGTATCACTAGCTAAAAAGCAAAGACAACTACAATGTTATCTTTAGTGTCAGAAAATGTACTCCTTTACATTTTCACTCTATGTTTGGGTCCCTTAATTAATTAGACTTAATTAAGCCTCTAATTGGCCCAATTATGCATTTAAAAGCCTTATCAATCCCATTTTCTGAAAGGGGAAATTCTATTAAACAATTGCAAATATTAATTAAATTTCCTTGAAATTGGTGTGTCCTAGGTTTGGGTCCTCCTTAAGTTGAGGATCCTAGTTTTTAGTATGTTTTTGGTGGCATTTTTATGATTCAAATTCAATTTACAATTGTTAGCCTTTGATATTTAATTTTAGGGAAATTAGAAAATTACCTATAAATACAAGGTCTTTTTATCAATTTAAATCCTAAGACTTCTGAAGGAGAAAAATTATAGCTAAGATTATTGTCAAAGGTGTTCAAGAGCAGATTTATCAATCATTTGTTGTAGCATTCAAGATCTCAAGTAGCATGTCAAAGTTATCATCATTCATGCATGTTTTTGGAGATAACATTGTGATGTAGGTTTCAACCATTCAATTCAAGATTCAAGCATCAAGATCCACATCCAATAAAGACATTTCATGCAAGATCAAGACCTTGGAGAGATTTGTTATATTTTAGTCCTTCAAGGGTTTTATTAAAGGGTTTGGTGAGTTGCAACATAGCAAGTGTTCATTCACCATTCCTTCCATTCATGTTTCATTTCATTTCAAGTTTTAATTACTAAAACGGGGTTTGACCAAGGAAAACCCCTATTCACCAAAAAAAAATCCCTCTTGTGTGTGTTGAAGATCTTAGGTTGAAGAAGGATTGAAGATTGATAAAAAGTGTAATTTTGCAAAGTTGTCAAAGTTGTCAACAATATCATCAAGATACAGAAACTCAATTATAGAATTTAATTCCGACTTTCTGACAATGAAATCCAGAGGAATAGGGAGTACAGACCTAGGAGCAAAGGAATGTAAAAACAAATTTTGGATCCCTATAGCAAGATCCATTTTCCCTAGGGTGAATCTATCCCAGGAGGACACTCAGTAGAGGCTTTTTTTGATAGGTGCATAAAATTATATCTTTCTTAGATCTGCTAGAACTTTCCTAATTCTCTTATATTAAGGTTTTAAATTGATGATTCAAGTGTTACATTTCATAATTGCATTCATTTGGTATTTTACATTCATCTCCCAAAAGTGCATTTCAGGTTGATTACCCTATCGTCAGTCATAAGGAAAACAACAAGATCTCCATCAAGATTGACTCACCTAAGGGTTGAAAGTCAATCTCACCCTAGGGTATCTCTTTTTCCTAATGAAATAAGGAAAATAGGTGCATCATACCCCCTTGTTACCATTTCATATTGGTGAACCTGTCATTGTACATCATAATTTTTTGAAATTGGAGTCCATTTAAACCATAGATATTGTGAGCACCTACAAATCTACACAAATCTTAAACTCCAACACTAATTAGTAATGGGTTAGTTCATGCAAACCTACAAATGCTCCTATGAGATAATACACCATACTTCACAAACAAAATGACAAAATAAACTAATTGAAAATATGAAAGAAGCACAATGCATACCTATCCCATAGTGGATTGGTGTCACTTTGTTGTGAAAAGTGACCCTTTCCCAACCCTTGACAAGTTAATGATGCAAATGATAATGGGAAAAATCATCTCTCAATATGGAGAGAGTAACTTTGCATGAAGATTGTGTGTGTGGATGATCAAATGCAAAGGATGAGTTCTCTATTTATAGGAGAGAATGATGGAGACACATGCAAAATGGGTGAATGTGGGACAAAGATTCAACCAATAGGAAGGAGCCACTTGTCACCATGTGAATGGACCAAGGGTGTGCAATTTTTGGTGAATGTGCCAATAAATGACATTAGGTGGCCTTTTCAAATTTCAAATTTGGCTTGTTGGAGGGAGAAGAAGGGGTCTTAAATGCCAAGTGAGGACACGTAAGAGGAAAATTAATGCTATGTTGGAAGGGACAAGTCAAGTTGGATTTGAATTCAAATTTGAGGGAATATTCCACTTTTATGCCATGTTGATGGAAAATGAAGATTTAATAAATGAATTAATTGATTTATTTGTGCAAGTGGGAAAAGCTAGAGGATGGGACTTGCATTAAGATTAGATTTAATCCTGATTTAGTTAACTTAAGTGAAGATTAGGTGATTTGACCCATTTGACTTAGATTTATGGATTAAAATAAATCAAAAGGAGATGGAAAATGATAAAGACTTGATTAAATAAAGATTTGATTTATTTAATCAAAGAGGATGATGTTAGTACTAAAGATGAATTTATTTAATTTAAATGGAGGACTTTAGAGATTGAATTTAATGAACTTGATTTATTTGATGAATGGATGAATATGAATTAGTTAAATGCATGATGCTAATTTTGCATGTCTACAGATATAGAATTTGCATTAGTTTGCATTGCATTGCATTAGTTTTCATTTCATTTAGGGTTATTAAAGTTGCATTAGTTTGCATCTCATTTAGGGTTTTAAGCTTACATTTTTCATCCTTTAAAATCTAAAAAATTCAAAAAATTGCATTCATATTACATTGATTTTTCATAGTACTTACATAATAGTGTATTTTCAGTCCCTCACAAATTGAGTCAAAATTACGTTTCAAAAAGTGTCACAATGTTGATCATTTTTCATTCATTTCACTTGCATTTAGAAAAAAAATTTGGAAAATTTTGTCACTGAAACCATAGTTTGCAACTAGAAATAGGAAACCCTAGCACTGAACCTTAGACTCGAATTTAAATTTTTGCAACCCCTAACTTGGGACCCATTCACCCCAGGGAAAAACAGTCCCTATACAGGTGTTGTTTCAAAATTTTGGGTAGTGATTTTTCTTTGTTTTCTTCATTTTGATTTGTTGTTACTTTTATGTTTCAGATTCAAAAATAAAAATAAAATCTATTATTATTTGCATTAAGTTCAATTGGTCAAATTGAGTGTATTGTTTGAAAATCAAAATTGGCATTAAAACACATCATTTCCAGGTTTTTGCATAGCATAATCAATAGATTATCTTGTTTCAAATCTAATAATTTCTCTTTTTACATACTTGCATTGCACTGCATATTTTGGGTGTTTAATTGCATTTGTTTAGTTCCTATTCTCCATTTTGGGTGCACCTATGTTTGGTGAAACTTGTATGAGCTTCACAACCTAGTTTCCTATTGTAAATACTTTAGTGAGATGTAGTTTGAGACTCATTCCATCCCACGCTACTACATCCATCGTGGATCTTGAGTTTTCCAACTCTTTCACTCATAGTGTTGATACTAATCAACCCACTATGGACGATAGCTTTGATACCACATTTCCCATGAGCACCCTACCCACAAACAATGTGACTAATGTTGACACAATGGTTGCTAATTTCCCTCAAGAGGAGCTAAGACAAATGGATGAAGATTTAGAGAAATTGCAAATCTTTGTGAGTTCTGAATACATTGATGGTACTACGGTTCATGTCATAGATAACATGAGGGAAATGCTTGATAATGAACAAGGAATAGAGATTGTGCATAGCCTATCTCACATTATTGATAAACATGTTCCTACAATAGATATTTGTGCTCAAACTTTGGGGTATACTCAAAGTCAAGGTGGAAATCCAATCCCTCCTTCCACAACTATGACCTCTATTCCTACATACACTAATCCAACTATTACAACAACAAAACAAATCACTAGCAACATCAATACCACCTTATGTACTTCCACTAGTAATCCCTTTAGCTTTTTGCATTCAAATCTCATATCTTCTAATCCATCTCCCTCAAAAACTTACAATTCACTTGTTCTTCGAATACATATACACCTCCATCTCACAATACAACCAATGATTTTTTTCTTAACCAACTCTTACAAAATGGTTCATCCCTCCAACAATAAATTGGCACATTGAACCAAACTCAAAATGTCCAACCTTCACAATATGTCAAAAGAAACCCTTTATCCTTGGAGATATTGAGAGAGAAAAATCCAGAAGACATAGAGATTCCTAGATTTGAGAAATATGGTGGAAAATAAGACCCTAGTAACCATGTCTTAGCATTTGCAACCTTATGTAGTGACTTCATTTTTTAGGAAAAACTCTTGGCTAAAATTTTCCCTAGGTCCTTAAAAGACAGCCTTGGAGTGGTTTTGTTCTTTACCGAATAACTCAATTCATTCATTCAATGAAATTTTTTATGTCTTTCTTAACCATTTCCAAGTGTGCATGGGTCCCAAGATGACTTTAGTTGATTTAATGCAATGTAAACAAATCAAAGATGGAAAGATCACTAATTGCATAGCACGATACCAATTTCTTTACTCACAAATTAACATTAAGATTCCTGATGTTAATTTTCAAATAATGTTCATTGAAAAATTTACAACCCAATATTCAAGACAAGCTTGGGATGATGAAGTTTCCCTCCTTTACACACTTGGGCATGACCCTTCGTGATTATCAAAATTTAGTTAGTCATCGTGAAACAAAAGCTTCTTCCAACCATCCTAAAAAATATGAATCCATGACCCATAATAATTTTCAATCCTTCAAGAAACAAAATAAGGGCTTTTTACAACTAAATACACCTCAAACAATTAAACATGTTAACTCCCAAGTGGCTGCCATAAAAAATGATAAATCCATATCCATTTAGGGAAAGGAGTAGATAGTTTACCCCGTTACCCAATACCCTTCACTCCATCATGTTGCAACTTATAAGTAAGAACTTAGTTACCTTACCTCCTATTAGAGACATTGATACCACTAAGCCCTTACCTTCAAACTTACCTTTTTCCATTATCACCGACAAAATGGACACGATATAGAATAATATAAGTGTCTTAAACATATTGTGCAAGACCTCATTGATTCTAACCACATTCAGATTGGTGGTGTTCATGATCAAGGAAACAAGTCTGTTTCCCCACCCAACCAAAATTTGCAAATATTTACCAACCCCATGTCAAATCATAATATATCTTATGTGAAAGCTAATGATGCGAAGAATGATGTTATGAATGTTGAAAAACTTCAAGATACAAATAATTACAACATGAATGAAAATTAGGAAGACTTAGAATGTACGATTGGCTTCATTGATGTTCAACCTCATAAAGGCCAAACAAAAATGCTCCTTGACATTTCTTTCTCACAAAATGACATCATTAGACATGCACCCAATGGCCCTCTTTACATTGCTAAAAGAATCAATGACAAGCCTACTAATGGGATATTAATTTATCTCATGTGTGTAGAGAATGTGATCACCAAGGAATTCTTATTTGTACATGAACTTTATCAAGATTCTTATGAACAACCAAAAGCATGGATCAAAACACATAATGGTTTTGCTTGACCTACAATTGGTTTGATCACTCTTCCTTTAAAATTTAGACAGAAACAATTGAATGTCTCATTCTCCATCATCCCATCATCGGACCAATTTTGTGTGAGTCTTGGTTACCCATGGCTATGCTCCATGGATGATGTTCCATCGGTAGTGCATAAATGCTTAAAGTTTCCATTTGGTAATGATATCTTTACTGTGCACCATAGTGGCTTTAATGTTGTGTCTTCCCGTGGGAATTTCTCATTGGATTTCTTTTAGCTTGAACCTATGGAACCTATTAATCCTTGTGAAAACTTCTTTTTCAAATCTTACCAAAAATTTAAGGAAAAGCGCATAGCAAAATTATCCCTTAACAACATGCATCAACCCATGATTGAGCCTCATATCATTGATGAAACCATGATTGAACCAAAAGCCCTTCCAAGTAACCAAGACCAACCCATGAAAAATCCTTCACCTATTTCCTATAAAAGACCAAGAGATAACAATTTACGTCATGTTGTGCCTCCTAAGATTAAACAATTTTATAAAGCTAAAGAGAAATTGGTTGAATAACCTCCCATGGTTCCTTTCATTCCTCCCTTGTGGGAATAAAATACACATATGGTTAATAAACCTACTCCTACACAATCACAACTTGAAAATCGCATAAAAAGAAACATAAAAGTGAAAGAGTGTAGGCATAGACGTCATGCTATTGCTCGTAAGATAAAAGAAGAGAATAAAACAAAAAATCAAGATCAAATTGTAAGGGGAGAAAATGTACATGGATTAGATCAATGAATTCAATCAAAATGAAACCATAGCAAGGATTAGAACCCACCTACGTTCTCATGAAATGCAATTGTCATAGCTATGAATTCAAACAATCAAGGTTAGCACAATCAATTGAAACACAAATGAATTCAAAACATAACAATCTTACCATCCCATAGTGGAGTGTATTGTGTTGATGATGATATGTTGGATTTCTTGTCAACATAAAGCCTCCATGATTGCAAAATCTTGATGATATGACCTAGAATGTAATGGTGAATGCTCAATTTTCCTAAAGACTCATTTGGACATGATCTCTTCACAAATTCTCTATATGAATTATGAGAGGGATGAGGGTTCTTTTATAGATTTGGTGAAATTGGATGAATGGATAGGATCGAGTTAGAAACCCCACAAAGAAGGGTTGAGATTGATCAAGAACACCCACAAAGGAGAGTGAATCAAGGAGGATGGATGAAGGAGATTAGTTAGAACTCAAGATTACTCCACCATTTTAGGAAAAATGGTTAAGATATTTAAGATCAATGGATGAGGATTGATTTCAAGATCAAGGGCTAGAAATGGTTGAGACAAGTTAGTTGAGATATTTTGAAATGGAATATTCCTCAAGAATATGCTTTGTGGAGGGAAAACAGGATAATTAAATAATTAGTAATTATTTAATTCATGTGATAAGAAGATTAGGATAGGATAATTAAATAATTAAGATTATTTAATCGTGATGGGATTAAAAGAATATAGATGATACTAATTAAATAGTTAGGAATTATCCAATTAGGGTGATAAAGGGGAATATTAGTGATGAAAAGGATGAATTAATTGAACAATTTAGGATCATTTAATTAATAGAGAGAAACAAGGTTAATTGATGGAAATGATGTTAAAAGAGGGTTAGTGATGCAAATGAAGTGAAATGCAAGGATGAGTAATGAAAATGATGTTGATAATGGAAAAATGTGATTCAAGATGTGTGATATGTGTTAAGACATTTTGACATGTCTACACAAACACCAATTGAAACAAAGCATGATGATTCTCCACCTTCGCCATAATAGACACATGAAACTTCTATGGACATTGCCATTCGGCCTCGAATTGTGATTAACTTGGATAATGATGATGAGATTGTGAAGATTGATGAGGAAGTGCATAATGAGCTAAATTTATTGTTTTCCTCTTCCATGAGCTTAAATGATAGCAACCATGATGGTCATCCCATAAAGAGTGACTCACCATGTGTTGAACCTGGTGATGACCCTAGTACAACATTTTTTGTTCTCTTTGGCTAGTTATCCACATTTTGCATATGATGAACAAGATTGGGATGCATATGACTTGTTATAGATTGACTTGCATGTGCCATACTATTCTTCTCTTTGTGTTCTTTGTGATTGCATGTGTGTAATGTGATCCCCCATACATTGTGTTGCTTGGTGTGTCTTTATATGTTTGTGAGCCTACTTTGGATGACCCTTGTCACTTTTTTGGTGCAAGGATACAAAGGAAGAAATTTTTTGTATCATTCTTCTATTTGTATCTACATTCTTCTATATGTCGTAAATCTTTATCTTTTATCTTGTGTTTTCCTTTTGGGCATGATGCAAGGTGTCGAGACATTCAGGTCTTTTCCATGTTGAACCAAAAGTTTCTCTTTGTTCTCTCTCTATGTGTTATTCTTCCCTTGTGTTCATTGTTCCATGAGTTATTTTGGGAATGAGGACAGTTTTGAGCTCAATTATATCACTACAACAACGAAAAAAATGTTGACACCAAATCCATGGATCCCTTATGTGTTATATTAGGATTGCATATGGGGGCAACCTTCTTTCCATGATGTAGCTCTATTTTGGAAACATATGTGTTACATAGGGCTTTTCGAATAAAGCTCTCATGTATTGGCATTGATCATATTCTACTTTAAATTAATTGCTCATATAGCATGGTGTTTAGCAATTTCTTTAAAGTGGAAGCATACATGTCCCCAATCATTGTTTGCTTCAAAGTGTGGTCTTCTTACTTCACGTGATGTATCTTCTTGGTGGTGACATTGTGTTTGGTGTTCCTCAAGAGCATAAAATTTCTTGGCATATGACCTTCCTCTTAGTGGTAATGCTATGGCTTGCATTTCATATGTTGTGAATCTTGTATCCTCGACTAGTCCTCTCTTGGAGACATTAGGCACAATGTTCGCTAAGGTGAGACCTTTCATGAACTAAGAAAAAAACCCCTAAATATCTTATTTCATGTATCAAGGCCACCAATAATATCACATTCTCATTGATCGATGTATATACACAAAGTGTATATACTTCATCGATTAATATATACAAATATACAAAGAAGAACTCTTCACCTGATATAGAGACTCAATTGCATAACCCTAATCAAGAACATTCATAGAACAAGATCTTAACCTCAGACAAGACTAAAGGTTACTTACCATTTCTCAAGCTAATGACTCAACTAACCCAATCTAGGACATGAGTGTGTATATACTCAGTTAGGCTCATTAAGGGTTACCAGACCAAGCTCCTCTCCTAAGTGATACTCCCCCTCTCATTCTTGAGGGATTGGCTCCTTCCTACATCCAACTTAGTGCATCACAAAGGTAGTTAGTCATTCACATAAAATCCATTAGTATCATAAATCATTTGCATCATCCAAGCATTAAAGTAATCATATTGCAATACATATTCATTTATTTCATTTTCCATCAATATAAACCAATCGTTCCTTCAAAAGCAATAACATCATAATACATATTTCAATAATTCATTCTCCTATTGAACATATTAAAGTTTTGATAAACATTTATCGTCATATTTACTTAGAAGGTGAAAGTAACTCGATAACTAAGAGATGGGGTGTAAAACTAATATCAATAGTAGCTTTTCCATAATATTTTGTACGATTTGTATCGCCCATGTTAATTGGTGGTAATGAACAAGTTTAAATTTAAATAAATAGTTATATTTGATGCACCCATGTGATATAAAGCTTTGAAATCAAGAAGTCACTTTGATGTTACGAGATTTGTAGAAGCAAAGAGTTTCATTCCCTTTTTCTTATGTGTACCCAATTGTGATAGTGATGGTTAAGTAGGTGAGGAAGAGGCACCATCATTCCTTGGTGTAGGAAAATCAATATGGTTCTTTTGAAGATACCTTAATTCATCATTTTTATTTTTATAAATTTGGTTTCATTCACACCCAAATTTCTCGTAATAACTACATGTAGGCCTCTTCTTAAAATAAAATCCTTTTGATGAATAAAATGTGTTAGATGGATCTTGTGATTTTGGTTTGTTATCTAGATCCTTGTTTTGTTTTTTTTCCTTATTATTTGAATCCTTTTGATTAGTATAAATAAGGGCTTGTGGTTTTGTAGACTTTGGAATACCCATTTGAATTATTTTTTCTTTCTCTTTTGTGAGAGAAACAATAAAATCAAAAAGTGATGGCATAGTGAACTACTTTCCAAGAGAATTCTTTGTAACATGAAAATTAGAAACAAGCATTAAATAATCTGGACCTAGCTTTGGGAGAATACTTAAGACCAATTTTTCATCTTTATTTTCTATTCCACACTACTTAAATAGAAAACTTAGTAAATTTATTTTTATGAATAAATTATGGGTTTTCTCAAATTCACTTGGATTGAGAATGATGAGATCATTCCCCTATTGATGTCCTCTCCATATATTTTCTTGCCAAAAAAATCTAATATAGTTCATACTTCATTAGGTGTTGTAGTCAATTTGATGTTGAAGAGAAGATTTAGAGAAATCAAAATATGTAGTGTGCTTAAGACTCCAACAAATTAATTATACCATTTCCTCTTTTTAGTAGCTAATGTTGGTGTAGGCTCCATTCCCATTGTGACCTAATATAACCCTAATTTCTTGAGTTGGATTTCATTTTTTTATTTACACTCATAGTAATTATATGGAGAAAAAATAGATCTATTTTTTAAAATTAAAGGTAGAGAAAAACATGATTCAATCCCCTTGATTTGATTAGTACTAAAAATTAAGTCCCCCTCCCAAAAAAAAAAAGACTTTGGATTACAATGTGTGTAAGTTTGGAAGTCTAAATCAACAATTTATAATACATAGTGCTTTTTTTATTTTTAAAAAATATAATCCAAATTTTAATTTTACATGCATAAATGGAATCCTTGTAATTTTCTCATATTTTTTGAGAAACAAATTTATAAAAAAATTGTTAAATGGGTGAAATTTATTCCCCATTGAAAAAATCATGTAAAGGTTAACTTTAGAGGCCTAAAATCGTTAAAAAATGATATAGTTTTCCAAAATAAAAAAGCAACATAGTGAATTGGGTGAATCCATCTTTCCATCAACTATTAAAACTCAAAGAAATGTCACTTGGTGTGAAAGTTATGGCTAAAAGAAACATTTTATCACTTTAGGTGCTTGAAGATGACTTGTGTATGTAGGGGTGGCACTTGGGTGATGTAGAGGTTGTATAGCTATTGGTGTGATAGTGGCACCACTCATGTAGGAGTGGTAGCTTAAACAATTATGACATGGTAGTGTGGTAACTATAATCAATGTACCCTTGTTAAGGAGATTGTTAGTTGTCTAGGGCATGCTAGGAAAAACTTAAAGTAATGATTGTGGTTATCATGGTAGTGATTTTACCAAAAATGGGTGATGAATGAGGTCCATGTGGGATTCCTAGTGGCGATCAGATTATAAAAAGTGGTGGGGGATAGAAAGGCATGGTCACCGCTAGAGCAAGGTTGAGCCCTAAGTCTTATGACTTGGGGTAACACCTCTATATGTGGAACAACCAATTTTTTAGGCTACATGAACTATTATGAGGCCAAACATAAGAAATTAATGCAAAAAGTTGGAGTGTTTGGGGCCAAAAGGTGGTTGAAGGTCAAGGGAAAGTTATAAATGACCAAAATAAAAACACAATCAACAAAGAGAATAGAGTTTGGAATAACATGATCTTGGTATAGAATCATGTTTTCAAGGCCAATGAATGCCAAATCTAAAGCCACAAAAAATTCCTTTTTAAAAAAAAATTGTATAAGTACGAAATCGTATAGATTATGTACAATAAAATATGATACAAACCCTCTAATAAATTTTAAATTTTCCTTGTGACAATTTAATGAAATTATAGGTGATCTTAGCTAATTTGGGACTCTTTGACTCTATCAATGTTCATTTTGCTCCACAAGGCACCTTTGATAGAGCTATGTGCGAGATTCACTACAAAGAAAGAAAAGACTTGCAATTTGTAGCTCCAATACCATGTTGGAGCAACCAAGATCTGAACACAAAATTCAATAAATTTCACAAATAAATTATGAGCACAATAAGAAAAATATCTATCATAAAAAATGAATATAAAATATATAATGAGGCCCTTTCATATAAAGTCAAGGATGAGATAAGAAGATGGTTGAGGACTCTAACCACTTTACATGTGCATAAGACAAGTGTACATAATGTGTCACATACACATGAGATAGATGTCTCTAAATGTGTGTACATTTTTCACATCCTTATGAGATGAGACAAAAAAAAATTAAAAATCCCCTAAGTTAGGACTTAACTAGTGTGAATAGGACTTTGACTAGAAAAATCTAAAAACTAAGTAGTTTGACAATGTCTTGATTAATAGGGAAAAACAGGTTTTGAAGGGACCCGAAACCCTTTAAAACAAAAACAAAATGCTGCTCCAAAAAATATTCAAAAGTCTACCAGTAGCAACCCATCAACCAAAAAACCAACCACCACCAATGCCAAACTAAAACAAGACAAACAACCACCAACAACACCCATCAACAAAACAACCTATAGAAGACTAGTTTGACAATGTCACTATATACACAAACAATCCCCTTTAAGTGCAATTTGGGGAGAAAAAATGAAATGATGATGAGTCCTAGCTACTAGGTTATGTTAGTTACCCATAACCTTCTCATAATTAAAATAAAGAAGATAACCCAATGAAAAGAACTCCTCTCAAAAAGAGAAAAGATGTGTGAAAAATATACCAATGAAGAAGAAATGAAGAAAAAGCTAATATGAGCCCCCAAGGACTACTTCTATCAAGTCTAGAGAAAAAATAAAAATATGGAGTCCCCCATAAGATATGATATCCTACAATGCTTGTTGATGCTCAATGAAGAATGTAGAAGGTGGTCCATGAATGTCAAACAACATTTCTCCCCTTGGGAAGAAATAAACCTACAAATATGTGCATAAAATATTCTCATATGAGAAGATGAATTTAAGTATCATAATGTTGTATAGTAAACAAATAAATGGATGGGGTGATAATTGTGTTGATTTGGTTGTCATCAAAGTGTTTTCCAACTCTATAATATGATATTCACTAAACAAGCCTACTATGTTTGTCAAGTATTGATCCTAAGAAATTTCATTGGGAAGACCAATTTGAAGATATTTCTATCCCAGATCGTTGAAAACCATTTATGTAGCAACTCTAAATTCTAAAGTAGTAGGAAATGAAGGAGATGTGATTTTAACACAAGGTTTTGAAACTAAAGTGGAGGAAAGAACTCCAATGTTCAAATGACCATATTGAATCTCCTTATGCATGCTCAATATATCAATGTCACCATCACCCAAACAATGATCAAAATCATCATAACCCAAGAAGGAAAAGGAGTATAATCTTGAGTCATGATCAACTTCTCCAATAGAAATAATCTCTATTTTATAAATAATTGTCGTTTGATAAATGGAAAGGAGATCGCTTGACAAGGAAGGAACATAAAGTACATCATTAAATGTTCTTTTTCCAATATATTACTACCTTTTCCATAAAATTTTGTAGAGGTGTTAATACCCATGACAATTGGTGGTAATGAACAAGGCTCAAATGAAGAAAATAGTTCTCTTGATGCAGCCATGTGATGTGAAGCTCTAGAATCAAGAAGTCACTTCTATGTTGCAAGATTTGTAGAATCAAAGAGTGTCATACTCTTTTTCTTATTTGTATTCAATTGTGATGGTTCATGGTGAAGGAGATGAGGAAGAGGAACCATTATTCCTTGGTGTAGGCAATTTGATGTGGTTCTTTTGAAGAAGATGTCTTAATTCATCAATTTCATTTTTGTATAATTGATGTTCTTCATGCCCAAGTTTCTTGAAATAACTATAAGTAGGCTTCTTCTTAGAATAGTTTCCTTTTGATGAGAAAGATGTATCAAGTGGAGCTTGTGATTTTGGTTTGTTATCTAGATCGTTGTTTTATTTAAATCCTTTTAATCAGTAGCAACAAGAGGTGATTTTGTGGACTTTAGAGTTTCCATATGAATTATTTTTTCTTTTCTCCTTTGTGAGAGAAATAGTAAAATCAAAAAGTGACGACAGTGAATTGACTAAAAAAATCACTCTTTGTAACATGAAAAGTAGAAATAAACACTAAATAATGTGGGCCTAGCTTTAAGAGAATACTTAAGACTAATTAGTCATCTTTTTTATTTCATATTTCTTGATTTCGAAACTTATTAAATTTAATCTTGTGAAAAATCCTATACTGTCTCAAAATAATTTGGATTGAGATTGATAGGATTTTTCTCCAATTGATGTCCTATCATTACATCTTACTTTCCAAATAGGTTTTCTAATGTAGTTTATACTTCATTAGGTGTTGTAGTAAATTCAATATGGAAGAGATCTAAATAAATTGCCATACATAGTGTGTCATATGCTTCATCGCATCTATTATACCATTTTCCTTTTACAATGTCTAATGTTGGTACAGTTTCCATTCCCATTGTGACATGATATAACCCCGATTTCTTGAGTTGGGTTTCAATTTTTTGTTTCCACTCAAGTAATTATATGGAGTTAAAACTAGACCCATTTTTCAAATTTAAAGGAAAAAAAAATGCAATGTAACCCCCCCTTTTTTATTAGTACTAAAAATCAAGCCCCCCTAAAAAAATAGATTTTGGATTACAATTTGTGCAATTTTAGAAGCCTAAATAAACCATTTATAGTATATAGTGATTTTCAATCATTATTTTAATTTGTTAAACATGGTGAAATTTGTGTCTCAATGAAAAAATGATATAAAAGCTAACTTTAGAGGCCTAAAAAATTAAGGAAAAATATATAATTTGCCAAAATAACTGGCAGAACCAACTTTCTCTTGACTATGAAAACTCAAAAAGAGGTACCTGAGGTGAAATTTATGGACAAAAGAAAAAAAATCTCCTTTAGGTTCTTAAAGAGAGCTTTTGTCTGCAGGGAAGTGCCTAGGTGGTGCAAAGGTTGTGCAACTAGTGGTTCATCAGCGGCTCCCCTCACAGCTGAGCGACAACTTAAATAAGCATGTCCTAATAGTGTAGTAACTAGGACCACTGCATCACTATTAAGGAGACCATTGGTAGTATATGGTGTGCTAGAAAAGCTCTAGGTAGTGACTATGGTGAGCATAGTGGTGGCACCACCATAAATGGGTGGTGAATGGGGTCCACGTAGGATGCCTACTGGCACTCAGATCATAGGAAACGGTAGGGATCACAAAAGTGTGGTGACCGTTAGAGCAAAGTGGAGCTGTAAGGCTTATGGATTAGGGCGACATCTTTGTATGTGGCATCACCAGTGTTTGTAGGCCATATCAACTATGATAGGGATGCCCACAAGAAAGGAATGCACAAAGTTGGAGTGTTCGGGATTGAAAGGTGGTCCAAAATGTGACTAGAAATGAGCGCAAAGATCAGGCAGGCCCAATATGGAATAGGGCCATCGAGGCCTATGAATGCCAATTAAAGATAGATCTAATGTCACAAAAAACTACCTTTTTATAAAATAAAAAAATGTGTGCAAATTTTGTATACTACAATACAATGTAGACCATCTAGAAACTTGTGAATTTTCTTTGTGTCAAAATTTGATGAAATGGTAAGTGATCTTAGCTAATTTGGATCTTTTTTCAACTTAATGTCAATGGTTATTTTGGTTTCAATAACACATTTGTTACAGTTATGTGTAATATTCATCACAAAATAGGAAGGGACTTACAAATCTGACTCTAAAATTATATTAGAGGAGCAAAGATCTTAATACAAAATCTCATAAATTCCACAAATGAAGTATAAGCACAATAAGCCAAGTATCTATCATAAAAACTGAACCAAAAAATATACAATAAGGCCCTTGCATTTAAAGGCAAGGATGAGATGAGAAGGTGTCTGAGGACCCTAACCACCTGGGATGTACATAAAAAAAGTGTACTTGATTTGTTATGTGCACATGAATAGGTGTCTCTAAAGGTGTGTACATTTGTCACATCCTTATGAGGTGAGAGAAAAGGCTAAAATTCCCGTAAGTTACGAAGAAACTAGTGTGAACTAGGAATTTGATTAGGAAAAGCTAAAAGCTAACCAATTTGACAATGTCATTATTTACATCAACAAAAGTAAGTTTTAAGTTCTCTAAGCCACGTTTTAAGAAGAAACACTCATCAAGTAATAAGAGATGTATTTCTCAAGGGGAAAATATGTAAGTGAGCAAGAATATATGAAAAGTATAATGATGATTTGATAACCTACCTTATGACTCTACATGGCATTAAAATTAATAAACTCATAGTTCAACTCATTACTACATGAAAGAAATGGCATGTCATCACTTCAAAGTCTCTCATACATACTCTTGGGTTAGCATCAATTATCTACAAAGTGTTTGTATCCTCTCTAATAAAAAAATATTTGCTTTATAACTAAAAATATAGGTTTTACCCTAACCTCATTGGTTCACCCTAACAAAGATTTTTTTTGAAAGAGTTGAATGACTATTTTAGAAGAAAATGAATGATTAATTGCATGTGTGAGCTTTTTCTTATTTTTGACAATTGAACTCCAGTTGACACCAACTGTGGGATAGTTATATTTAGTTTTTTCTTTGATCCTATTTTAGGTCAAATCAATAGCATATTTTCTTATACATTCACCCTTCTCCCACCAAGTTAAGGGTCCAAAGTTTGCATTGATCAACTCTAGCTACAAACAAATTTTATGACAAACCAATAGCTTCAAAGCTTTCATTTTTTCTCCTTGCACACCTCAATATAGCCTTTGCAGGCTTTTGTATCAATAATCTCATCCAATTATGTCTACCCTTTTCACCATTAGAGATGTTCCATGAGTTGAAGGAAGAGGATGGTAGCATTTAGCTAGGTTCCTAAAGACTTTTTCCAACCATTAAATTTCCTTTGTGCCTCAAATAACTCCAATCCCAAGTGTGGATGTTTATTTTAGTTTTATTTAGTAGTAGATTTATTTAGTTAATTAGTTTGCTTGTTTGTAAAAGAGATGTAAGAGGTTAAATTAAATTTAATAGGATTTTGAATTTTAGTTTCATTATAGAGTTTTAATTTTAGTTCAAGATTGTTGTTTAGATTAGGGAAATATCTCCATTATTTTTACTTCAATGCATATCTAAATTATTGTTCAATAAGTTTCTCTTCTTCCTTGCTTCAAATTTATTGCAAAAAATAAAATTAGAATCTTCAAAAGTCATCACATAAAGAGGATTTTTTTAGATATATACACTTAGATTTGTTAAGATCCAACACATTCATCAAAGACGAGAAATTGAGGGAATAATAGAGGATTTGTTTAGATCTATGCACTTAGAATTGTTAAGATCCAACACATTCATCAAAGATAAGAGAAATTGAGGGAATAATAGTTGTCCTTGGCTTGCTGATTCTAGAAAGGACGAGCTCTAGTTTTGATTGATTTAGCATTTCTACTCCTTGTTTGCTAAATATTGAAAGATTGCTTGAAAAAAGGAAAATAGGTTTTCAACATTGTTTGTTTAGTTTCTTATTTGAATAAGGGAAAAGATACATTATTAATTTCAAAAAGGAAAAGAGATTTTCTCATTGTTCATTAGATTTAATTTCACAAAGGGCTATTGATTTTTCAATTAGATTGAATTCATTGCTAATTGTATTTATCTCATACAAAGGGAGAACACAAAATAAAAATATTTCTTTTACTTAGTATCTTTTCTATTCATTAATTTATTTTAATTGAATGGTTGATTTATTCAAGTTAAAGTAGTAAAGTTTTAACTTAGTTTTGTTACCATTCAATTATTATTGGTTAATTAGATTAATTAGCATAGTTCATTAAAAAGATAAAAAAAGAACAAAAAAAAAATCATTTAGATTCATTTATTACTTTCAAAAACTATCAAAAACATTGAAATCAAACAAATTACAAATCCAAACAAAACAAGGGATCAACACTTTGCAAGGAATCAATAGATAATATTCAACTTAACAATCAAGCACAAATCAAAATATTTACCCACCAAGCAAGAGTTTAATTCTTCACTTTTATTCAAAACAAAACAAACAAATCCACCAATGAGAGTATTTGAACTTTAACACATCTCAATCTATCAAGTCAAATGCCTGAACAATCAACAAAAATGATTAATGTGATCAAATCCTATCAATTTTATAGTAGTGATTTTACATATCGTCCAATCCAAGTGAATAATTGTGTATGAGCCAATTTTGGATCATATAGTTTCATGGCAAAGTAAACTTCAACAAATTGCAACTTTTCCTTCCACCAAAGCCAGTTGTAAAGCAATTGTTAATGTCAACTATGAAGTAGCTAGATTACCTCCAATTTTGTGGGATCTCTAATTTTTTGAACTACATTGACTCTAATTTTCTATAACAATTAAGATGTTAAATAAATGAAGAATCTAGTTTTTTATTGCTGATGTCAAGCTAAAATCAATATTACTCTATTCAACAAGTGGTTAATATCAAAGCTCTTAGTGTGCATATCTAGAGCACTCAATTGATCTAGTGACTAACTCTCTTGACTCTATTCTATTTATATATTTTCAAGAAAAAAATTGAGTTATCTCCAATTAAGTCATTAAGGGGAGTGAATGGGACAAGCGAGAGAAGCAAAAATAGGGATGTTGTAATGGCATACATTGATTGTGTCTAATAAGTTACAACTAGTGTAATTTCCTCTCTTGATAGTTATTAAATTCACACACAATCTAATGTTGATTCTCTCATTCCTCACCATTCATTTTTAGTATCTAATAAACTTAAAGCTCATTATTAATTATTAAATTATTATTGTGATTCTAGTTATATTCTATAATACAATAAATACATCATATAAGTTTTAAAATATCACCATATATTATATAATAAATAATCTCATTTAAATAAAAATATTATAATATTATTTTTATTTTGTGTTATCTTTAAACTAATTTTTCTTTCATTTATAATTATATTAAATTTTTTAAGTTTTTCACTGAATTCTCCCACTAATGCATACTTTTGTATTTCCATTTAATTCAAATGACTTTAATTTGCAATTTAAAATCATATTTCATGCCCAATTCTATGTCCATAAATTACTTTAGTTCCAATTAAATTTTGCATTGCAATTTCTTTATTGTTATAAAATAGTAATGTTCTCCTTTTTATTGGTATTATTCAGCTTTGGAAGGCAATACAAGAAACACTTAAGTGGACTTTATTACCATAGAAAGGCATGATATCTTGGAGATTAATCTAATTGGACCTACCAAAGAAGAAGAATAAGCATTCCATTAAGAATCATCACATAGCACAGTGTCAATTATGAGTTTTATTGCAAAATTGACACTGAAGATCCAAACAATCCTTATTGATTGTCCCTGAGTGTTGCCTTCAAAGACTATAGTGACAAACCAACTCAACATATCCCAAGATTTCAATAGGGTGTACATTCATTTTAGGGGGATGCCATTTCTACATTCTAACAATTAAGCAAATGTATGATAGGACATTTAAAAATATATGAGAACAAAATGTTCCTTTTGTGAGATTGCCAATATCTTTTGGATTGAATGTTGATACCAAATGGACAACAAAATTCAAGCAATTGCACACCCCTGCAAGTTATCAAAACATAGAATATGCAAAGCAAAAGAAAATACATGAAAATGAATCCAACAGTATTGTATTAACCCACGAAATGAGATGTACATATAAGAGAGGAAAGAAACTACCACCCATATTAGTGGAGAAGAATAGTTAGTCAACTCTACCTAAGATTGGTGGCAAGTTATCTTCCTCAAGACTAGAAAGAGGTGGAAAGCTAACACCATGGGACTCACCAAATAACTAGCAAGTTATCCCCCTTTAACTAAGACACCTAAGTAAACATAACGCCATGTGAAATTATCCATGTGCATGAAAATGAGATAATATCTACACTAGCAGCCCTCCTTAAGCATAGCTTAGGTGTCTTAGTGGGAGATAACTTGCTAGTTATCTAGCGGTTCTCATAGGATTAGCTCACCACCTCTTGCTAATCTTGAGGAAGATAACTCACCACCAATCTCAGTTAGGTGGAGTCAACTACCTATTCTTCTCCACTAATCTAGGTGGTGGTTTCTTCCCTCCTATATGTACATCTCATTTCATGTGTTAATACAATGCTATTGGATTCATTTTAGTTTATTTTCATTTGCTTTGCATATTTTGTGTTTTGATAACTTGCAAGAGTGTACAATTGCTCAACTTTTGTTGCCCATATGGTATTGACATTCAATCCATAATATATTGGCACAATCTCACATGATATCAAAACCAATCTACATTGTATTATCTAGTTCGATTATCACTGTTGGGTTTTTTAAAAAAATAGTATTTGTATGCATTAGAATTCGATTTGCTTTTTGTGGAGGTTTTTTTGGATGAGCGTTTGCTTAAGAGTTTCTACAAAAAGCTTTTTGCATAAAACAAATTGCTTCATTGGATGTAGACAGTGGCAAAACCTATGAAACGACTATAAACTTGGTCATATTCCAAGGCAGTCCAAATTCTTGTGTTGCATTTGTCTTGTAGGATCTACAAATTGTTTTGAAAATCATGATTGTGAAAACTCCAGTGGGGTTTTTTGTGTTCACTGTGCATTTTTTTTTAAACCGAGAGAATCTGCAAACAAATCTATGACAACCATCCACACGTCAATATAAAAGTAGCATCGAAAACCATATAAAATTATGTTCCAGCTTAGTGACATCAGCAAAAAGGAAGGAAAGTTCTCACCACACTCCTTAGACCCCTAGTCATATGGAGGTCTTAAATCCAAATTGTCTATAAGTGGGTGCTTAAGTTCAACCCTCCTTGTGGTATGTATTTTTGGTGTTAATAGGCTTTCTAGGTGTGCAATTTCAATAGATAGAAAGCTGAAAATTAAAACCCTTATAAAGGTAACTCATTTTTCAATGCCTTTTTTCAAAAGTGGTTATTTTTTCATGCTTAATCCATTAGGAACATCTACACAATAAAATTATAAAGTGTCATTTATGTTTGTTTAACTGGAAATATCTATGCACTAAAATTAAAATTTGGAGGGGCTTACAATATTGAATCAAGGGGGGTGTTTCGTATTGTTTTGTGTACTTCCACATTTCCTTTCACATTTCATTTTTGCATTTCCTTTCTACAACAAATTTACTTTAAGCATGGATTCAAATGAGAATGTCATACATCTAACACCCTTTAATTATCATAATTGGAAACTTAAGGTACAAGTTTTGTTTTAAAAAACGAAGGGGGATTCAAATGAGAATGTCATACATCTAACACCCTTTAATTATCATAATTGGAAACTTAAGGTACAAGTTTTGTTTTAAAAAACGAAGGGTTGTATAAGGTAACAATGGGCTCTAAGAAAGAACCTACAACTAAGGAAGCTAAAGAAAAATGATTTAACAAATGTTTTTGAATCTTTGGATTCATGTGTCTTAGTGTATCTCCAAAACTCCTCTTTCATGTAGAAACTTAGAATACACCCAATGAAGCATGTCTTCCATTTGAAAAACTCATTGAAAAGATGGAAGAAATGAAAAGTCATGAGCTCAAGAATGAGCTCATAAGTTTGAACCCCAATTCCTATAGCACCCTAGAGGACTTCTTCCCTAAATTCAAATCACTAAAATTGCATTTGAAAAAATGAGGAATAGAGAAAAAGGAAGAACAAGTAATTCTTTCTATACTCTCCAAATTAGCTTTAATTATTGTGTTTGTATCTATCTACACCAAAATGATTCTTGGAGCCACATGGAAAATGCCCTTTCTAGATAACTTCATTGCCAACTTGACTAGAGAGTAGAATAAGTTAATAAAAATAGGTTCATTGAAGTCTCCAAAACCTCAAGTCCTAATTGCTAGAAATGAGAAAC
Organism: Sequoia sempervirens; assembly: GCA_007258455.2. Lineage (NCBI taxonomy): Eukaryota > Viridiplantae > Streptophyta > Pinopsida > Cupressales > Cupressaceae > Sequoia > Sequoia sempervirens. The sequence goes on along the minus strand of VDFB02000017.1, from coordinate 90,737,034 downwards.
ATGCTTAAAAACAACAAAGAGAAGAAGCAAAACACTCAAAAAGACAAGAAAACAAAAAAAAATAAAAAAATTGACTCCTCCAAAATCAACACTTAAAACTCTTTCAAATCAAGAGAAACCTAAGAAAGGAAAAGTTGAGTGTGCCTATTGTAAAAAGAATTGAGCATGATAAGCACAAATTTATGAAGAAGCGGATTGACCACCTCTCACATACTCCTGAGAAAAACATAAGGATACCTAAATCTATCAAACAATCTTCGTCAACCCAAAAATCTATTAAAGCAAAAGAAAATACATGAAAATGAATCCAATGATATTGTATTAACCCACAAAATAAGATGTACTTATACGAGAGGGGAGAAACCACCAACCAGATTAGTGAAAAGGAATAGGTAGTCAACTCCAGCTAACTAAAACTAGTGGCACGTTATCTTCTTCAAGACTAGCAAGAGGTGGCGAGCTAACTCCATGAGACTTGCCAGATAACTCACAAGTTATCTCACTAAAAAAGACACCTAAGTAGGCTTAACACCATGTGGAATTATCCATGTCCATGGGAATGAGATTATATCTACACTAACACCTTTTTATAGTACAATTAATTCGTCAACATTTTGCAATTATCAGCCACTAACATGACACATGTTTAACGATAATACTAATTACTTGTGTGTTCTCGTCTATGTAGAAGATACTCAACTGCTCCAACCAGGTCACACATAATGTTGGGAGAAAATACGAGTCTACCATTGAGGGAACAGCAAGAACACAAGAAGCACATGTTGATGTGCAGGTTTGTTATTGTTATACCAGTTGGTTGCATGGTATGGCTTTAATTCTTTTTCTTGCAGTTTAATAAAGCTGGTTTGATTTTTGGAACACTTTTACTTCGTTGATTTGCAATTTAAGTTTGTCAATATGGAGTGAGTAGTTAAACAGCAGAAAAATGTGCTAATATACACACAAACGCCCACACCCGAACAAAGTCCAGTACTTGCAACTTTTCCCCCTGCTCCAAACATTCTAAAAATAAACGAACTTCGTAAATTTTATCTACAAGAAAGATTAACTTTTCGTACATAAGACACGTTTAAAGAAGTTTGCATAAATTTAGGATTTAGCGCCAAAAAATACAGACCAACTTTATAACGAGGATCAAATTCAGTAAAGGACACGTAGAAATCATCAAAAAGAAACAAATCAATACCTCTAGATGGGGGAAAATGGTGATGACAACCAGTGTATACAGAAAAAAAAATCTAAAAATTACTAAATAATTCCAAAATCTGTCGCATTCTGTTGTCCAAATGCAGAGTTGTTAAGTCAATGGGGTAAAACTAATGCACATGACATGAATCTATAGAGTATAAACCAAAGGAAAGAAGGTTAAAACATCAGAGCATGGAGATAGAAACCCATAAAATTATCTCGATGTTGGGCTTTGCATGCAAAAAACTAATCATCAATGCCCACAATAGGTCATTTTGCAAGATAATAGAGGTCCAACTTAGTCCCACGCAAATAATTTGCCATAATAAGTACGTTCCTATATAATTCAAGAACAGCATATAGTTCCATGCATCAAACTTGCTATGCTGTAAAAAGCAGATCCGGACCATCCACGCATGCCAACTATGACTACAGGCACTTCTAAACCATATTTTTCTCTGCATCCAACCACAGGCAATTCATGATAAGCGGTCTTCATATGTTTCTTTGCATCCAACCAAAAATTACACCTACAGCATAATCTCGGTATTGGAATTCACATCTGCAAACAACTAAAATACATCTCAAGATGCAGATTTCAGCATACAGTGTGTTAAAACTTCAAAGTTGAAAAGTACATGGCAAAATGAAAGCATCAACTTACTAATGTACATGTCCCTTGGACTGATAACCTTATGGAACTTTTCCTTTTCTAGGAATTTCAACTAACTTGTTTTGCCCAGACACTTGATAGTTTGCCGTCCCTTACCTTTGAGTAGTGCCAGTCTACTCACTCCTGAATTGTAAGCAAGCTTTCACATGATCTATGACCATGGGATGTGCATGTTACAAAGCAGAAGACCACAGAGTATCATATGTCAAACTATTGACAGATGAATCTTTGCAAAATTTATATAAACTTCCAGACAAAAGTAAAATAAAGTTGATTCCCAAATAATCATCCCTAATTAAGAATGCGTGCCAGATGGAATTTCAAAGAAATGAGGGAAATGACCCAACTTTGTCTGCATTAATGAAATTGCAGCTTCACAATTTCCATTAACCTTAGTCATAAAGATAACAATGATGTAAGTTTGAGCCCAATCTGATTGTTGCACTTATACTCTTATAGAAATGTCCTAAGAATCACAACCAAGGAAGAGACGAGCACCAGTTTTTCAGAGTGCACAATATAAATGGAACACGTCATTCTCGGGCCATTTAAAGCATGATTTCTACTTTTCCATTACTATTCAAGCCTTATATAGTAAAATATGAGCACAGATATACCGGTTTCCCCACGGAAAAAGTATATAACAAATACTGTCATGATATCTTAGCCAATAGAATGTTTAGTTAAATACAATAGATCAATAACTATATCTTGAGACTAGAAAGTGCTATTCTGGTGGTCATCTCTATCTTAAAAGTACATTCAAAGGAATAGGAACCATGGACCATTCATTAGAATATTACATGGAAAGTACACAAGGATCGAAATTTATCCAAGTCTATGGTGGTGATTTCACCCTCAGAAAACCTTGGACCTTATGGCCTACCCTCTTTGATCAGCATCCACTATCGTATGCAGCTCCACCTAACAATTCAGGACCTCGAAGACGAGGGTTGCTCTCAAAACTGCACAAAAAATATGCATTCATTAACATCTTGTCCATTTAATTAAGAAATGAAAACAAACAATTGGACGTTGATAGGTTCAAAGCACTGTATTTAGTCAATGCCAACATATTAAATAAGATAGCTTAAGTTTTATCACTTCCACTAAAATTTTACTATTCGGAAAAATTCAGACGGAAAAATTCAGTCATAACAACATTACCATAAGAAAGCTTGTATTAGAAAAATAGCATTGCTTGCTCTTCAGCAACAATGGATTAGAGTCTAGACCATTGGCCATACTCAGATTCCCTGTAGTTATATTCAACATTTCAGAATTTTTCCAGGTGTTGGGAACTTGGTGGGTAGTAAATTTTCCAGAAAACAAGCATTGTTGCCAAAAATTTAGCAGTCTCTTTTGCAGCCATCATTTTTCCAATAGTTTGGGCCTTCCTGTGGAATGTTTCAGCAAGGAACAAACATGCATATACATGCATGTTCAGCCAACTAACAAGACCACTACCCAGCACCATAAAAAGTTAAATATTGTATATCCCTTGACTATCTCCATGCAAAAGATGCAGAAATCTAAACATAGAGAGAACAGCTAATATTTGTTGAATGTGTTGAACTCTCTCAGGAGTCGGTACTGAGCAGTACATAGCTCAATTGTTTTTCTAAAACTCTCATGATTTAATCCCTAGACTCAATGTCCCATATGATGTGATGATAATACAACTGGGAAAGATTTAAATGAACTTTCAGCTACTGAGGCCATGCATGAAGCACATAAATCTCAACACTAAAAATTGTTTGCTTTGAAGAGTTCATACATACAAGTCACAAGTTGCAAAGACCTCTTGCCAAAGACATTGCAAATTAGGAGTGATACATGATGGATGAATCACCTAATTTGTAATAACCCAAAAATAATGGGCCCCTGCAATCATCTCCTCTTTTCCTATTCTTGGCATATACAAGATTGTTCTAATTGTCCATTGCTAGCAATATCAGAATATTATGATGGATTTTATGAAAAAAGGGATGCACTAATGCTGTTTTCTGTTAATCCCATCCATCCTCAAGATTGCTTATAAACTGTGCTGTTTGGTCCCCCTAATTAAAATGAGGGCATTGCTTCAGAATACTAACTTGTCTATCTTAGCTGTCTGGGCCATGCAGGAACAAAGGCATACATGACATGAACTCATGAAGGACAACAACTATGCCATGTCTGTGCAGATAACTGTCTTTAATTGCATTTACATTTTTTTCCATAAAAATTGAGATTTGTGTATATAAAGAAGACAATGTTTACAATGGGAATTTGGGTTGGTAACAAAAAGAAGACGTATAAGCATCATACATGTCAAACTGTATTTGATGGTATTATAAATACTGAGCTCCTACAATTGTCTCCTCTTTTCATAGTCCTCACATGAACTGTTCTATGAAATCTAGCATTGCTCTAGTTGTCCATTGCTAGCAATATCAGATTGTTATAATGGACCTACAGAAAAAAGGGAAGCACTAATGTTGTTTTATGTCGATCCTGTATATCTTTTAAGTTTTGGCATTATTTATAAATTATGCAGCTTAGTTCACCCAATAAAATCAAAAGAGGGCATTGTTTATGAATGCTAACCTGTTTATCTAAGCCATCTGGCAAATGCACAAACTAAGGTATGCATGACATGAATTCAGGAAGGGCAGCAGCTATGCAATGTGTGTGCACATGTTTATCTTAAATTGCAATTACAATATTTTTAAGAAAAATGGAGATTTGTGTATGTAAAGAAGATGATGCATGCAATGGGAGTTTGGACTAATAGCAACAAAAATTCCTGTCTGTAGTGATACACTTAAGTCAAACTGTAATTGGCAGTATTGTAACTCCATCCTGATTGCTAAGTCCTAAATATTATGCTATTCAATCGCACTACAGTGGGAAGAAACATAACCTGGTTATGAGATCTCTTTGACATGTGTACAACAATTAACTATTAAGTGCCAAAAAAAATGGTATTACTCATCTTTGGTGGCCAAGAATGACTCAAATGTATGCTCCCCAACAAAAAAATCTGCATGGCTTGGTAGCAGCAGGGAAAGTTCACCAACACCCATGAAGATCTTAAGTTTTCTTTTCTGTAACTGCATTACAAAATTTACAAACTTACAACCTAGACAAGGCCTTACATAGCAGCTAACAGTGCAAGGCAGGGGAACAAGCTCAATTTATCCAATATATAATATTAACAAAGGATATCCCATATTTTCTTCATAAAATCTGTAAAGTATCTCCCCCCTTCAAAGTGTATGACATGTACAATGCCTTCCTTAGCACACAGTCGTTGATTTCAACCAACTCTCCTTTGCATCCTTGTTATGACCAAAATTCCTACAGTAGAACAACACGCATACTCTGTTCATGAATATGCAAGGAACTGAGATTCCCAGGGGCCTACATTTTATTTCTGCAGTTGGCCCATGTCCAAAAATGTTAAAAACTAACATGAATCACTGGGACTCAAATAGCAATTATCCTCTCATATAAAGCCCTTTTCATTCCAAAGCATAAACTTTATTGGTTTCTTCAAGAAGCATGTCCATCATCTAATGGTTGGATCACAAACATTTAGTGCACAGCTGAACTATTTTCCTTCCTAATTTCAGCTTTACATTTACCTATTCTGATTTGAGAGAATTTTCTCGGCAGATTGTCATGCTTTGAAATAGGAGAGTAGAGTTTTTGGTAGATAATCATTTTTCAACAACTATTCATTTTGCCAAAAGGTTAATACCAGTAACTAAGACTTTCGAGACTTCAGTGTGCTATTCACCTGCAAAGAGTCCCTAGAGAGATTCATAGTGAGAGAATGTGTGAACTTATTCTGGTTCATGTTTAAGTGTTTGATTGCAGACTGATAAATAGCTACAAAATTAGTTTTGGTGAGCTGCAGTAAGTTTCAGACGTTGCAGTTTAGAATGGAAGCTTGTCTAATCCAATATTGTTTTGGTTGCAACAAGAGATCATCTGATGGAGAACTCACTACCACATCTTTGTCTAAGTTACTAGTGTGTGACAGTGCAAGTACACATGCACACTATTGAAGTGCATGTGATGACAGTTAAGAGCATGGAGAGGTTCTAGGGATGCTCACCGCAAGCAACTAGAACCAATACATATTTGTCTTTGTTATCGCAAGTCATAGTTGGTGTTTAGTTGTAGTGCAAGAAAACATGTACATAGTTCAAGTATAGATGGTCAACAGCCTTTGACCAAGTTTGAGCAGCAATAGCTAATTATATGTGGTGATTATTCATGTGAAGTCATGTTTGGTATAATATGCAGTATATCAATGTCATGGAATGATCATGTTTTGGTTGTATGGCTATCAGTATTCTATGTGGCAGTTAGTCAGTTGCAATTCCATGAAACAGTTATATCGAATTGCTTGTATAGGTGGAGTAGACTAATGATAGTCGATTAAGGTGTGGTAAACCTAATTGGAGGTCATTTGCTTTTGTCTACAAATTGACTCTACAAAAGAAATTTATTTTATTAGATATTTGGTCTCCTGTGAACAGAATTGTTGCTGTCCATTTGCTGGTGGTTTTTTCCCGTAAGGTTTCCCATATAAATCTTGTGGCTCACCTGCATTTGTGTTTTGTGTACTATTTCATGTTGTTTACTAAATTTGTTAAATGAATTGATATAACAAACCATAAGTGTATTTGTGTCACATAATCTCAAGGTGTTCCAATATCTCAATCTATTGGTTGACTATTATAGAGATTCAATTCCCAACATTTGGTATCAAAGCATGATTGCTTGGGTGAAGCCACATCGTTTGGTGTCATAGTCATGTGTGTGGTGATGAAACTGTTGAAGAATTGCAGTTTTTAAACCCCCGAGCAAAGTTTTGTAGCAATACATGTATAACTGGTTTCAGTGAAAGCCTTTGAAAGATCTTGTGAAAATACAAAGCGCATATTGTTGGATTCATAGCAAGCATGCCAATATCTAAAATTGAAAAATTCAATGGTCAAAACTTCAGGTTTTGGAAGTTAAGGTAGAAGACCTCTTGGTAGAAAGAGATCAATGGACGCAAGTATCTTCTTCAATTTAACCTATAGGTGTGTCTAATGAGGACTGGAATATATTGAATAAAAAAACTCGAAGTACAATTTGTCTATGTCTTTCAGATTTTATATTAATAAATATGTCAAAAGATCCTACTACATATTTGTTGTGGAAGACAATAGGAACCATATATCAATCAAAAAGTCTTTTAAACTATCTTTTTTCTTGAAAAGAGATTCCTTGAAAATGAAAGAGGGAGGTTTTGTAAATGATTATCTCAACACCTTAAATCTAATTATGAATTAATTAATGTCGATAGTATTCAAGACAAACAAAGCAAATAAGTGCATTTTGTTGTTATATTCCTTATCTTATTCATTGAAAATCTAATTATGACAATTAGAGGTAATTGTTCTTCACCCAAACTAAAAGAACTCATAGAGCTTTTGCTAAGTGAAGAAATCAAGAGAAAATCCATGGATGACTCCCTAGTGATGCCCTAATTGTAAGGGGTAGATCAAAGGATAGAGGGGGTTAAGACAAAGGGCGATGATATATGAAGTCCAAGAAGGACAAGTCTAAGTCTCTTGCTAAACCTAAAGTGTCGAAACTGTGCAAGAGAGGTCACATAAAGCAATGCAAGTCTATGAAGAAGTATGATTCCTCTAATAGACCCTCAAACATTTATGAGTATGCCAGTGATGCTTTTGTATTGATTAACATTATTCTTAGTTGATTAACTCAGATGCATTATACCATATGACTCTTCTTTGGAGTGGTATTCCAAGTACAAAGAGTGTGATGGAAGACAAGTTTTCCTTGGTGATAACAACTCTTTCCAGAAAGTTGGTTGAGGAAAGGTTAAATGTCTTTCATGGATGGGAGAGTGACGACATTCTCTTATGTTTTGCATATACCAAGTTTGGCTAGAAACCTGAATTTTTGTCTCTAAGATGATGGACTCTAGAAAACATGTTATTTTTTATGGAAAAGAGTGCAAGTTGGTTGGAGGCAATTTAATGTTGCCTAAGGCAGTGTAGCATGGAACACTCTTTAGGTTGGAGACATCACTATGCAACTCAGTCAATTTATTGAACAAATTTGTTGTGGCACCACCAATTAGGTCACATGCTTAGGTGTATTTTCTTAGAAAAAAATCTTAAGTGTTTCACAAGTTTAAGGAGTTCAAAGCACTAATAAAAAAATTAGACTGATAAGAAGATCAAGTGTTAAGATCAAATAATGGTGGGAAGTTTTGTTGTAAAGAGTGAGGCATTTTGCAAGCACACTAGCATTGTTAGACAAAGAACAACACCCTACATACTGCAACATAATGGAGTGGCTGAAAGGTTAAATGGAACCTTGTTGGACCAAGTTAGAGCCTATTAAGCCATGCTAGTCTGGACAGGGATTTTGGGCAGAGTTAGTTAATATTGTTTGTTACTTGAAAAACAAAATTCCTATTTTTAAACTTGATGAGAAGACACCATAAGTGATGTAGACAAATAAGATGTCTGTTGTAACACACTTAATGAGTATTTGGTTGTTAGGCATTTGTTCATGTGCCAAAGGAGAAATAGTCTTAGTTGGACTTTAAAGCTGAAAAGAGCATTTTCATTGGGTATGGTGAGTATGTGAACGGCTACAAGCTTTTGAATCCAATAATACTGAAGATTATCTACTCAAGGGATGTTATATTCATGGAACTTTGAGTTTTATCCAAAGAGAAGAGTCAAATGTAAAGAAGAGCAATAGGATGAAGTTTGAACATAAATTAGAGTAGTATGCATATACAAATGAACAAACAAGTGGACAGGATCTCCATCAGTAACTATGAGAAGGTCTACAAGACAATGGAAAACACCCTTACGGTATATTTCACCAAATTTCCAATCTGCTTTTGTTCAAACTTGTACTTATGACAAACCAAAGTCTATAGGAGAAACCCTCTCTTCTAAGGAGAACAAGTCTTGGAGAGATGCCATGAAAGAGGAGATGGTGGCATTGAAAAAAAATGACTTGGGACTTGGTTGATTTGCCTTAATGGAAGGAAGCCCATAGGCTATAAGTGGGTATTCAAAAAGAAATCCAGATGGGATGGTACATTGACAAGGTACAAGGCAAGGTTGGTGGCAAAGGGGTATTCCTAGGTTGATGGAATAGACTTCATGAATCTTTTCTCTGATGGCAAAGTTGAACTCCATTAAAACATTCTTATCCATGGCTGCATTGTATGATTTTGAAGTGGAGCAGAAAAATGTCAAGACTACATTCTTGCATGGAGATTTAGAAGAGAAAATTAATATGAGTTAGCGTGAAGAATTCAAGGTGAAGGGAAAAGAGCATCTATTTTGTAATCTAAAAAGGTGTCTATATGAATTGAAGCAATCACTGCATATGTGGTATCAAAAGTTTGATCCATATGCATTAGAACAAGGTTTTCCAAAAAGTAATGTTGATCACTATGTGTACTACAAACAAGTTGGGGGATCATGTTTTAATGATTGTTTTATATGTTGATGATATACTTATTATCAGGAACAATAAAGCATTGATTGAGGAACTCAAGATTAGTTGTTTGGCAAATTTGATATGAAATATCTAGATGCTTCAAGGTTCATAGTTGGTATGGAAATCTATAGAGATTGAGTTAGCAGGAAGCTATGGTTGAATCATCGAAATACCTTGAGACTGTTTGTGGTGGTTTAGCATGCATGCCAGTAATCTTGTAAGTATCTCTTTACTGGCAGGCACTAAGTTGAATTTGGAATAATGTCTCAAGTCTATGGAGGCTTTTGAGGACACGTGTAATGTTCCATATGCAAGTGTAGTAGGAAGCCTTATGTATGCAATGGTTTGTACAAGGCCAGATATTGCCCAATAAATGGGAATTCTAAGTAGGTTCATATCACAACCTAGCAGAGAACATTGGACTTAGGATAAAAGAGTTTTCAAGTACTTGCAAGGAACTCCAGATTATTATTTGTGTTTTTATGGTTCTAATGATCATTGATGTTGGCAAAGTGCTGAACATATAGGGATTTGTTTATTCTCATTGAGCTAGAGATCTGGATAACCAGAAGTCAACAAGTGGATCTCTTTATTTGAAGTAAATATCAAGTGGGAGAATATTAGAACTTTGTTGTGCTATTCACCTCAAGAAATTACTTGGATAAGGTTTCTAGTGAGAGAAGATGTGTAGACTTGTTCTAGTTCCTGTTTGAGTGTTTGATCTCAAAATAGTAAACAACTACAAATTAGTTACAATAAACTGAAGTGAGTTTCAGATGTCGTAGTTTAGCATAGAGGCTTGTCTAAGTCTAGTGTTGCTACAGTTGCAACCCCAAGTCATTTGGTGAACTCACTGCTGCATCTTTATCTAAGTTACTGGAGTGTGTATGACAATGCAAGTGCACATGCAGCTCTATTGGAGCACATATAATTATAGTTACAAGCATGGAGATGTTCTAGGGAATGCTCACAGGCACCAAAGCAGCAAGAAGCAATCAGGTTTTGTCTTTGTTATTGCAAACATTAGTTGGTGAATGGTTGTAGTGCAAGATGATATGTACACAATTCAAGTATATATGATCAATAGCCTTTGACTAAGTGTGAGCAGCAACGGCTAAAGTGAATCTCCCTTGATTCTATGAGCTTGACAGCATACGAGTTACACAGTGGCAGCTTTCATACCCGATTTGCTAATTAAGAGGCAATCAATTAAAGAAAGCCAAGATTCCAAATTCCTCAAAGAACAGCAAATCATATAGAGCTTCTTCAGAAAGACTATAATTAAAGTGAATTCTAATTTCTTGTTAACTCCCTTAACCTTGTAGTGACCTAACTACCATGGAACAAAATAAGGAATGCATGCAAGAGAAGAGAGAAATCACAATGAATACCAAGGTAGTAAAAGCATGAAGCCTAGGAAAATGATATGATAAATCCTATCAAGATTAAGAAAATGACAAATATAAGATAAGACTACCAAGAACATCAAAGTCTAACACAATTGCATTACTATAATCACTTTTGTGTACCTAGAGAACTAGTTCTAAAATTTCAAATATATGCCTGGAAGGGAAAGAGCTGTTTCTGTATTCAGCAGCCAAAATTCAAATTTACAAGCACTTAGAACATGGGCAAGGCATGTTAAATATAATATAGTTCATGGATTACATTGACTATAAAACTTGATACTTAAAAAATAAAAAATATACAAATCAAAGTATTGGCTCCATCTATTGTCACTCTGTTATGATGTTATAGTATTAGCAATATCAACACAGATATCTTAAGTCACAACTCAGTACATGTAATCTTAGGCAATACAATCTAACAAAGCTTGGACAACTTATTTTAAAGCTGAATGCTCATGGGAACAAACATCTAAACCGAAAAAAATACACGTTGGCCAAATGGATGATAAAAGTCATTCATCTCATCTCATATATTCAGTACTTTGTACTAAATGACTGCAGAGTAAGAGTTAGAAATAAAGTTGTTCACACAATCAAAAGATTCTGAACTGTTTTTCCCACACAATGAACACAAGCCCTATCAACTCATGTCTATATGACTTGATCAAGTAGGCTCAAACCCAGTCAATGCTAGGAATATCTCAGTATGTCAACAAATAACTTGTGCAAACTGAGTAATCGAAATACTCGGAAAAATCTTGACAATTGTCTGGAAGAAATTCCCTTCACTAACATAACTTATTTTATCTAAAATCTCAATATTTTATCTTACTTTCTTCCTGAATAGCGTTTTACCAGGTAAGAGTTACAATCATGATTAAGTCAATGCTAAGTATAAATTGTGTGACTTGGTGACTTCAGTTAATTGGATGTTTCATTGATGAAGAAAGATGCTCAGAATTGATTGAAGCTGACGGCACTTATTGTGTGTGCATTATCATGTACAAACATCACAAATTGGTATGTTGGCAAGCAAAAGAATAACATCTGAAAATCAAGATTAGATTGATTCTGTAGTCAACCAAGATCTGCAAGACCACAGCCCTAATACTCCAGTAATGTAGCATTATAACTTTATTAGCTGAAATGAAATTTTTTTGTTTAATGTAAAAAACAAATTGCAATAAGTGATTTTTCACTCAAAAAAGGTAAAAGAAACATATACAGAAACAACAAAGAATGTACCCACAAAACTCACAAAGACATGCAATCATTTGGGTACTGTACAGTGCAAAGAATATTCTAAATCATAGTTACTATAAAATGTAAGAGAAAGGTATCCTCACTTCTTCAAAGGGAAGTGCTCAAATGGTCCAGTAGTTGGGATAGTTCCACACAGGTCATTATTCGAAACATCCCTGCATGTACAAATTAAACCATCACGCAAACAAATGAGAACTGGAATCATTCATACTCCACTGTCCAGAGTCAATAAACAAGAAAAAGGATATCGATATTTACGCGACTTTGAGTGTTGGAATTGAAGCAAGTTCTCTGGGAATTTGTCCAGTTAGCCAATTGTTGTTAAGGCGTCTGCTCATCCAAAGTAATATGGGATCAGTAATCAGATAATTATTGAAATAATAATGATAGACAACCACCTCAGACTATAATTTTTAATTAAATTTGTGAAAATTGAAAATTGAAACCACACTTTAGTTTTTGGCATCACAAGTATTAATACTGAACAGAAAACAGCTTACAGAAATACAAGCGACTTCAATTTCCCCAATGACCGAGGAACTTGACCCGTAAGATTATTATTGTACAAATCCAGGCTAATAAGGCTCTTCAGATTGCCAAATTCTTCTGGTATGCTACCTTCAATTCGATTTTTGTACAGCTCCCTGCAGTCCAAGAATATGTAGAGGGATGCTTCAGAAAATGGTCTCAAAACCGAGTTCAAATCATCAACAATATATCATCTGCTATATTTCAAAAGATTTACTCGTCTAGACTCTCGAAGATCTTTGATTCTCTTTCCCATCTATATCGGAAAGATATAAAAAAGGATTCATACTTGCAATCAGAAATCAATAACAACCTCAAACTATCACTAGCATAACTCCGTTTGGACTGGTGTTCTCAAGAATAGAATCACCTAAATATAATACTGCGTGAAAAGTTGGCTAAACAACGACCCATAACCTTTATGAGCAGTGATCTACCAAGAGAGAAGAATCGAAAGCCAAAAGAAGGATAAAAATCTGAAAAAAGAAATCTTACAAATACTGCAAGTGCTCGAGCTTTCCAAGGTCGGGCACCAGATGACCAGAAAGATTTGAATTGCCTAAGTCCCTGCAGAGAAAAAAAATATTAACAGGGATGGTACCCAAAACCATCAGGATGAACAACTTTTAACAAAGAATTACCCTCAATGAAAACCCATCCCTTAAAAACCAAAAACAGATTCTTTCTCTTCTTTTGATATCAATTATCAATCCGACCACTCACTGTGGCCAATTGCATTTAAAAATAAAACCAAACACAGGAGATTCCAGATCGTAGACAAATCTTTATTTAGAAATCAATACAATTATGGTCTAAATGGCTTGCAAAGAAGAAACAAAGAAAGAAAAGAGAAAGGGCACTGACACTCTGGTAACATGATTGTCCTGATTGCATGTGATGTGGAACCATGTACAAGGATTGACAAGAGTGGGATCCCAGCTCTGCAGAACATTTTCTGGATCTGATAAACTCCTCCTGAAAGCATGAAGTGCGTCTCCTTCAGAATTAGATGAAAGACATGGCCTTGCAAACAGCCCCATTAGCATCACCATCGCTGTCAATTTCCACAAGGAAAGAGCCATTGAATCCATTATCATTCTCATATTCATTAGCGTTGCGAATTCTCTGCCTTCTGTTATAACCCAAATCTCCTTAGACCTCGCCAACATCAACCAAGGGCTTCAAAACCTAAAAGACTTAATTTTGAAACAACCCAACTGGGATCTATATGGGAAAGCCTCAACCCAAATTCCAGGTAACCCCGAGAAAACGTTCGTCAAGATTCAAAGTCCGCCACGACCCGAATTGAACACGTCATCCCACTCCCGAGAGGAACACGAACCTTCCGCATTCAGTATTCCCACTAAGCACGGCACCTCCCTGGTCAATCCCCTCGCACAAAAATTCACAAGACGTTACTGTTACTGCAATTGACTTGAAATTATTTTAAGACTTGCATAAAGACATCAGTTTTGACCGATTCCCTCACCCACCTTCCCTACTTAACCATGAATTGCACATACTATCGAGTAGGTATGGTGTCTGACACTGTTGTGGAAAAGCCCACAAACCACAATCCTCAAACTGCATACATCTTAACCCACGAAACAGCACCGACTGTAAAACACAAGGGAAAAAGACAAAATCGATTCTCACAGAAAAATCGAAAGTTTAAACCATACCCGAAGGCGAGAGTTCTAGGCCTATGGCATATGCTAATGCCGCCTAATTTATGGGCCCTCACGGGAAATAATTATTACCTCAAAGTACAGACGGCCGGCCTTCCAAACAAGATTAATTATACTCGTGAGTCACGAAAATGTCGAGGGGGGCAATTCTTGGTACAGCGGCATGCTGGGGAAAGTTGAGGCCCAAGCAATTTCTATATTATTAAACACCTATTACACGGACTGTGTGGGGCATCATGCATTTGTTCCCCTGGTCAACGCATTTGGGGCAATTTTATTCAACTTAAAAGCTCGTAACTTTGATGGTAACAAAAACCCAAATCTTCGTTGGACAAGAACATACCTTACAAACAAAAAGTAATGCATAGGAAAAGACACAGCCTGCAATTAACAGGGGATGCGGTGGGGAGAAATATCCCGCAAATTGCCAAACAAGATGGACAATGGTGGGGTCATGGAAGTTTTAAGGATTCCATTTCAATCGATTACTCTTTGAAATCCGGGTACCCCATTCGTTGATTGTAATCCAAAGTCACGAATGTGAATGTCGTCCATCATCAGACTTTTTTCGTTTCTTCACCGCTAATCTCTGCGGATTACCATCGCACGTCCTAGTTTTCAAGCATTCGACAATGACTACACACTACCAATGTACACTATGGATAATTTCCTCGGCCCATGGGTCTAATGGCCATCATGTTTGATTTTTTTTTTATCTTTAATATTGTAGGTAAATATAATAAAAATGCTATGTGGTTAGTATTTGTCTTTGTAGTATTATAATAATTGTATTTGTTTATAGTAGATAAGTTATAACACGATAATTCAAAGATAAAATCTATTGTCACATTGTTTTCATTGCTTTAATTTTTTTCATTGCTTTACCATTAGTCTTGATAATGATTACACACTGAATTTAGACTATGAATAATTTTTCAAACTAGCAATTGGACCCATAGATTTAATGGGCATGTTGATCATTTTGACCAATTTTTTTAATTATTTTTTATAGTGTAAGTAAAATATAAGTGTCACAACCAGTATTTGTGTAGTATTATAATAGTTGTATTGTATTTGCTTACAGTAGATAATTAAAACATAGTAATTCAAAGATAAAGTGGGCAATAACTTGAGTCAAATATATTATTGAAAGATTATTGTAAATAAAATATAAGAATGTCACTATGAAGTATTTATCTTTGTAGCATTATAATAGTTGTATTTATTTACAGTAAATAAGTCATAACCTAGTAATTCAAAAATAAAGTGGGCAATATCATGAGTCAAATATATTATTGAAAGATTATTGTAAGTAAAATATAAGAGTGTCACGCGGAAGTATTTATCTTTGTAACATTATAATAGTTGTATTTGTTTACAGTATATAAGTTATAACATAGTAATTCAAAGATAAAGCGGGCAATAAATTGAGTCAAATATATTATTGAAAGGTTATAATTTTTGGTAATATTGACTTCAAGTTTGATTCTTAGTAAGCACAAGTGCAACTAAATCTCTTCATTAGAATCAATATTTGTTAAATATTAATGAGCTAATAATTAGTTAGTAAAGAATTACATAATAGTATGTGGAATAAAAATATTATATGAATAGAAAATGAGAATTTTGGAGTCTGTAATCTATTAATGATTTTTTTTTGGTCGGTAATAGAGTGAGTTTTATTAATAAAAACCAGATTACATATCAATTTGCATTACAACGCTATTTTAAAGCCCTTTTCTAATAACACAAATCTCCTCTATCAATTCCCCTAGCCCTGCCTTCTATTCAAACAATAATCAATCAAACAAAGTATCATTACAGCATCAACAACTCCACTAGCAATAACTGAAAAAACCAACCTAAACACCATCAACCCCTTAAAGAACCCCATTAACAGGTCAAAGGATTAGAGCACTACTTGGTCTTCCCTTCATCTGAGACCGAAGGACCATTGCAAAAGATTTCTTCTCAGCTTTCTTTGCTTTCTTTCCCCTAACTATTTGCCAACCATCTTCCACCCTTGCAGCCTCCTACCATTTCAATGTTTTATCCTAAGGACTCTTTAAAGCTTCATTCAAAAAACCAATTACTTGTTGGTTTTGTGCATTTGCCTTCCATTTTCCAGTTTCTTTCTCTTGTGGCCTCACCCCACCTTTTTTCTCCCGACAATCTGGTGTTGCTACCCCATTTTTGGACTCTTTTTCACCTCCATTTAGACCAGCATTATCATTGTTCACAGCCAGACTTCCTTCCTATAATAGGTTATCACTAGTTTGTTGTTGTTCCTCCCCTACAACATCATTCACCCATGCCATCCCTTCCTGTCCTAGATCCCCTAGTACCTGACCCTCCTCTTTCCTGCCTTTCACCTGAGGGCTCACCCACTTCTCCTTCTCTTTCTCCACTGTGTAGTGTTGAGGTGCAACATCTTTCCACCATGAAGCGGATTTATTTGTTCTGTTTTTGGCACATTGAGCAACCAAGTGCCCTATTTTATAACAAATTCTGCACCTAAAGGGTACCCCCTCATAATCCAGGGGATGTACCCAGCATCCTTTTGAAGTTTTTAACCGGATTTTTTTCAGAAGCTCCCTAGACACATCCATTTCCACCAAAATCTGTGCAAAAGTTGAATGCAGAAAATTTGAGGACCCTTCATCCACCATTAAAAAGCTTCCTAAAGAGTTCCCTACAGCCTCTAGGCAAGAATCAAACCAGAATTGTAAGGGAAAGTTGGGCAGTCTTACCCAAAGAGGAACCCACTCAAACACTTTGGTAGTTGGGTTAAAAGTTGGATGCCATGGCTTTAGCAACAATGTATATTTTCCTTCCCAATCCTAGTGATAATCACAGAGGATCTTGTTTATGTCCTGCTCCTTTTCAAAAACAACAATGAAGAAACCTTTAGCCATAGGATAGATTTGGACATACCCTTCCAAAACATGCATCCAATGGTTAGAAATCCATAGATGGAGATTCAACAAGCTTGGCCAAAATCCCCTAAATCTCCCAATCAATCCCAACCCGGCAAAAAAATTATCATTAAAAATCACCTCTTGTTCAAGCTCGCCATCTAGCTCCACTATGATTGCTTTGGATGAAGGAGGAGGTGGAAAGTCCCCTTTTCCCCTTCTAGTTGTTCCTTTGTTTAAGAGCTTCATCTTCTGAGATGGTCTTGTTTGATTCTCCCCAATCTTGGGCACTTCAGACCCCTCAGCACCAATGCCCCTTGTGATGAGAGCAACCGATTGTTCATTCCTCTGGTCCCGGAATGCAAATCAGTCTCCATCATTCATCCTAAATTCGCCATCATTGTGACTTGAAATCTGCCCAACATTCACTATTCGGTCGCCCTGGTCAGTGATCTTGTTGTTACAGCCTCCATTTAGCCATAAACCACGGGATTTCCTTTGTGAATCGTTTCCTAACTTCAACCCAAAAGAAACCCTAGCTTTTGCAGCCTCCTGTAGATAACTGTTAGCTTCCATCACTCTTTTATATTTTTATGATTTTTATTAAATAGTATTTATTTTTAATTTATTTTAATTTTTGAATAGTTCTAACCATAATTCTTACCTTATTCTTAATTCTAATTTTAATCATAATTATGATTGCTACAAGATTTTTTGATTTGATTGTGTGATAATTTTTTGTATCAACATCACTAAGTGTGATCCAAAACGTTGATGCAAAAAATTATCACACAATGAATTGAGAAATCTTTTAGCAATTAGCAAAATGGATTGTGGAAACTTGTTATCTTTCATAATTATGATGTTTTTAAGATTAGAATTATATTGTAATTCATAATTATAATAATTTTTAGTTATTTTAATTTATTTCTTATTTATATTTATTTATTTATGTTTTGAAAATAAATTTTGAAAAATGGGAATAATGGGGATGCTTGTAATCAAATAGTTTAAGATTTAATTTTAATTTTAATTTTAATTCTTTATAAAATAGAGAAGATTATCTCTTTTATGCTAATTTAGGGATGTGGTTTAATTTAATTTAATTTATTTATTTATTTTAATAGCACCAATCTAAATCTAGCTAATTGATTTTATTAACTATATTTTGAGAAATTAAAAATTACATACATAAGCATAAAATTTATGTATTTATATAGAAAAAATATTTTATTTACAATATTATAAATAAAAATGAAAAAAACTATTTAAAATAGACATTTATTTTTTAAATTTAAAAAAATACCTTAAAAAAACTATCTTTCTTAAAAAAATCCCATAACACCTAGAATTTTAGACCAATGATATTCATGATAAATAATTTTGAAACATTTTAAATTCATAAATCTTGCATCTCTACTTTAGAAAATATAAATATTTCTTGAATACAAAAAATAATGATTTCTATTTGTTGTCAAAGAATTTATTAATAACTAATTAAGCAAAATTGATTGAAATAGTATTGCCTAACACAAATACTAATAAGATTATTTTTGTATTAAGCAGTACATTGATTGTTATAGATTATATTTAATATTTATTTTTTATACGTAAAATGTCATTTGAAAACATGTCAAATTTAGCAATAATTCTATTTGTTTGATTGTCCACTTGAAAACTAATGTGTAATCATCAATATTTTAAGTGTAGATTGGTTTGGATTGAAAAATTACTTAAGCTTGTGTTGCTTACCCATGTCTTGGCCACTAGGTTAGGCATAAATTTTATAAAGGCCAAAAAGAACTACACATGTTCATGGCTAAGACTTGATGTAAATACCTAGGCTATATATCATTCGAGTTTCAATTGTTCAAGAGAACCTTTGGAAACACTTAAGCTCATGTAACTTAGCCATGTCTTTGCCACCAAACTAGGCATTAATTTTATAGATATAAAAAAGAATGACCCCTATTCATGTCTAAGACTTGATGGTGTTGGAATATGTGCCTCAATCTTTACTGACATGGAACTCCTGAAGGGAAAATTCGCTATGACATTGTTCATGTCTGGCCGACAAACTGTTCTAAATCTGCTTGATAAGTTTATGTCACCAAGATAGAGTGATGTCTTGCCGACAATGTCTATCGCTGTGACTTTTTGTGTTCGGCGTGACCTTTTGTCGAATGGAGACCTCTGGGCGACAGTTTGATCTTATCGGGCTAACTCACGGGTGTCGAGGAGAGGTCCCAGCGAATGGTGAAAGTCTCACTGATAGCATATGGCTATCGGGCTAACACAAGGATCTCGGGGAAATCTCTCAGCGACTACATGATGTCTCGCTGACGGTGGTTGATTTCGTTATGACATCTTTGCTCAGTGAAAGGTCTTAGTGAAAGGCATAAGTCTTGCTGACTCGGTAAGACTTGGTGGTGCTCGATGAAAGGTCTCAGCGATGAAGAGCGGTCTCACTGATAGGGATATACATGATGCTTTTGTGGTGACAAAAAGACTTCGTTGTAAAGTCTCGGCGACTTGGATAAGTCTTGCCGACTCGGTATGACATGGTGTGCTCGGAGTAACCTCTTGGAAAAAATAATAAGTCTTACCAATAGCAAATGTTCATCAATGTAACATGAAGTGGTCGGTGGAAGGTCTTGGCGAGAACGAAGTGTCTTGTCGATAGTATAACTCTTCGATATGACTTGTGTCATTCGGTATGAGTCTTTCCGATATGAATGAAATGATTATCGGTAGATTCGGTATGACTCGTGACGCTCGTTATAACGTCTTGTCGACTCATGGAAGCTATGGCGATATTGATATGAAGACTTTGTGGCATCGGGGAGACACTATTAGTGTCTCACCGATATGCCAACAAAGTTTGAACGCCTCTGACCATGTGGCCATCCTATGTGGCATCTCGTGGACCAATCAGAGGAAGTAAAACTCGAATGATTGATGGTTGGTTTTTTGCAACAGTGTGACGCTAGAGCTGAACTGCATGCAAGGAAAAATCAATTGCTCGAAAGGAAACTGTCTATGATTGGCAATGGCGGATAAGGATGCATAGAGGACAAAAATTAGAATGTGATAAATAAAAGCAAATCGATTTTGATTTGTGAATAGAAGTGAGTTGAATCAGAGTTGAAGAGAGCATTGTCTATAACTGATGAACAGTGAGTAAAGCTATTGTGACTAATACTAGAGAGTTGTATCTTTGTTCTGTATGTAATTGTTTGTTACTGTAATACAAAGAGATTCAACTTGGTGTGGTGGGTTTCTTCCCGATAGGGTTTTCCCACGTAAATCTGGTGTTCATTTGTCTTTGTGTATTTGTTTTGTTTCTATAAATCACTCATGTGTGTCTTAATTAGATTGTAATTAGAAAATGAAAAACACCTGTCTGTATTCTTCCCTGTAGTTTTAACGTTATGAAAGTGATTTCGCACCTTTGCTTTCCTTACAAGTGGTATCAGAGCTTGGCCTGACCAGTTGTGTTATCCTTGTGAGTGGGTTGGGTTTTTTGTGTCAACTCTTTTTCAGTGGGAGTCTGGTAGAGGTCTGTTAATTTAATTACAGATTAAGATGGCAAGCACATCCGGGAAGATGGAATTAGAGAAGTTCAATGGTAGCAATTTTGAGTTATCGAAACTCAAAATGGAAGATTTGTTAGTGGACCGAGATCTTTGGAATGTTGTGTCTAAAATGAAACATCAGGCCATGAAGCAGGAAGATTGGGACCTGGCAGATAGAAAATCAAAAGGGCTGATAAGGCTCTGTTTAGCTGACTCTGTTCTTTTGAACGTGCATGAAGAAAAGACTGCAACCTCTTTGTGGACAAGACTAGGTGCTATTTATCAGGGCAAGTCCTTGGTGAACAAGTTGTTCTTGAGGAAGAAGTTGTACAACTTGAAGATGCAGGATGGAGTTGTTGTTGATCACTTGAATGCTTTCAACATGTTGATTGCTCAGTTAGCATCTATTCGTGTGAAGATAGAAGAAGATCGCTACATGCTACTGTTATGTTCTTTTCCTGATTCGTGGGATCATCTGGTGATGGCTATTGGGAGTACAACATCCACATTCAAGATGCAAGATGTTGTTGCTTCTCTGCTATCAGAAGAAATGAGAAGAAAATCTTTTGAGATGGCAAAGGAGGCTCTGGCTATCAGAGGTAGATCAAAGGAGAAAGGCAAGAAGAAGGACAAGAAATCTAGATCGAAATCAGAAGGGAGATCAAAGTCTCCTGGAAAGAAGTCCAAGGTGAAATGTTGGAATTGTGGGCAACCTGGTCATGTCCGAAAGGACTGCAATGAGGAGAAAAAGAAGAAGAACTCTTCTGGAAATGATCAAAGTGATGCGGATGCCTTCATTGAGCTTGGCTACATGGGCATCAGATGATGTCTGGCTGATTGATTCTAGAGCATCTTTCCACACATGACATCTCATAGAGATTGGTTCACGAAGTATGAAAATACAATGGTGGAAAGGTGTACTTAGCAAGTGATTCATCTTTGGAAATTGTTGGCGTGGAAGAGTCAGAATTCAATTACGATGGAAGAGTGAAGGGAATCAATGATGTGATGCATATACCAGGTCTGGCTCGAAAACTTCTACTTTCTGTAAGTAAGCTGAATGATATTGGAGTGCAGGTCACATTCTCTAGAAATGGTTGCAGGATGACTAGAGGCTCTATGGTGCTAGCTACGGGTGCTTGAATTGGTACCTTGTACAAGCTGGATGCACATGTTGTTCAATGCAACAGTATCTCCGCAAAGTCACTTAAGGCTACTCATGAAGAAAAGAAGCGTTCCGATGGTGTAAACTCCATGGAGGTTAAACTTCAATAGGAAGACTATGCTAGCATCATAGGCTAGAGCCACATTGGTGAAAAGGTTTAAAAACCTTGAAAAATAAAAACACAGTAGAAGGGCTTGAAGATTGTAATCTTGAGTCAAATTTTGTGAACATTGCATATATGGAAAGCAACATAGGTGTTTCATTTTATTCCAGTCCTCACAGATTTTTCTGGTTTGCTTGATTATATTCATTCGATGTTTTGGTCAGTAAATGTTCCTTCTTTGTCTAAATCAAGATACTATGTGTCATTTATTGATGACTATTCAAGAAAGAACATTTGTATATTTTCTGAAAAGAAAATCAGAAGTGTTCAGTCGGTTTAAGGAATTTAAAAACCTTGTAGAAAATCAAACTGGTAGAAAAATAAAATGTTTAAGGACTGAAAATGGCGGTGAGTTTTGTTCAGATGAATTCGAAAGGTTGTAAGGATCATGGGATTAAAAGACATAAGACTACACCTTACACTCCACAGCAAAATGGAGTTGCTAAAAGATTCAATAGGACAGTAATGGAAAGAGCACGGAGTATGCTGAGTAGTGCTAGCTTGGAGGAGAAGTTTTGGGCTGAAGCAGTCTCTACAGCATGTTACTTGGTAAATCGTTCTCCTAACTCTGCTCTTGTTGAGAAGACACCTTTAAGCATGGTACGAAAAAGCCCCTCACGACATACATATTCGTGTCTTTGGCTGTGAGGCATATGCATATGTGCCATTTGAAAAATCAAGTTGGAAAAAAAAGCTATAAAGTGTAGTTTTATTGGCTATAGTGCTGGCATAAAAAAGGACAAGCTTTGGAACCCTAAGGCGAAGGTTGTTCACAACCGAAGCGTTATCTTTAAGTGAGCTAAAGCCTTCTACATTGGACACGTAGTCAAAGAAAATCAAAAATGAAAAGGATGTAAGAATTCCTCAGGACGAAAAAGAGGTGAAAATCAAATAGCCGATGTTGAGGAGGCTCAAGTGGTTCAAAGTTCGAGAAGATGAAGAACCACCTCAACTGTGAGGAGGTCAGCATTGAAAGAAAGCAACCGAAAGGTGTGGGTTTCTCTCTACAGATTCTACCTATGCCTATGCTTTAATTTCTAGCACTGATGAACCTAGGACTGTGAAAGAGGCATTTAAATGTCTGATTCAAACTCTTGGTTGGAAGCCATGAATGAAGAAATGGCATCATTAGAAAAGAATGATACCTGGAGTTTGGTGCCATTTCTAAAGCAGAAAAGTTGTGGGCTGCAAATGGGTGTTTAAAAAGAAAATAGGTTTGGGCGGTAGTGTGGAAAAATATAAAGCAAAGCTGGTTGCGAAAGGCTATTCCCAGGTAGAGGGAATTGATTATGGAGAAATATTTTCTCCTATAGCTAAGTGACATCTATTATATTTCTTTGTCACTGCAGCCAGTGTATGACTTAGAAATTGAGCAGATGGATGTGAAGACAACATTTCTTCATGGTGATCTTGAAGAAGAAATTTATATGTCCCAACCAGAGCACTTTGTGGAAAAAGGTAAAGAAAGACTAGTGTGCAAGTTGAAGAAATCTATGTATGGTTTAAAACAGTCTCCTAGAATGTGGTACCAGAAATTTGACACTTTTGTTTTGTCATTGGGATTTGTAATACCAAAATGTGATCATTGTGTATATTACAAAGCTGAAAGTGGTCAAGTCCTTATTATTGCACTCTATGTTGATGATATGTTGTTCATAGGCAACAATAAGCTAATGATTTCTGATCTTAAGTCTCAGTTGTCTGCAAAGTTCAAAATGAAAGATCTTGGTGCAGGAGGGTATATTCTGGGAATGGAAATAACCAGGGACAGGAAGAATAGAAAGCTTTGGCTCAGTCAGAGTAAGTATGTCAAGACTGTTCTGGAGAGATTTTGTATGACTGATTGCAAACAGCTAGTTGTTCCAGTTATGTAGGGAACAAAGTTATTTGTTGAGGATTGTCCAAAATCTCCTTCTGAGATGGAGGACATAACCAGTGTGCCTTATGCAAGTGCAGTTGGCAGCCTCATGTATGCTATGGTCTGTACAAGGTCAGACATTGCCCAAGCAGTGGGAGTTCTTAGTCAGTTTATGGCTAATCCTGGAAGAATACATTGGGATGATGTGAAGAGAGTGTTTAGATATCTGAAGAGCACTTCAGACTATGCTTTGTGTTACCATGGAAACTTGGTTGAATCACAGAGGACTCTCAGTATTCGAGGTTATGTGGACTCTGATTGGGCAGGGGACATTGACAGCAGAAGATCCACCATTGGGTATACTTTCATGATGAATGGTGGTGTAGTGAGTTGGATGAGCAAGCGGCAAGCTGTAGTCTCTTTGTCCACTACAGAGGCAGAATACATGGCAGCGACACATGCCTATAAAGAAGCAATCTGGTTAAAACGTTTGTGTTCTAACATTGGTTTTGATGCAGGAAAAATTACTATCTACTGTGACAGTCAGAGTGTTATATGTTTGGCAAAGAATCCTACTTTCCATGCCAGGACGAAACATATAGATGTACAGTATCACTTTGTACGAGATATAGTGGAGGATGGGAAGGTCTCTTTGGAGAAAGTGGATACTCTGGAGAATGTTGCAGATGCATTGACGAAGCCTGTGAGCACATACAAGTTCAGGTGGTGTGCCAGTTCGATGGGCCTCTTAGCCCATGAATTTCAGTAGTTTTATTATGCTCTGGAGGTGTCAGTAAGATCTTCGTCAAGTGGGAGCTTGTTGGAATATGTGCCTCAATCTTTACTGACATGGAACTCCTGAAGGGAAAATTCATTGTGACATTGTTCATGTATGGTCGACAAACTATTCTAAATCTGCTTGATAAGTTCATGTCGCCAAG
Organism: Sequoia sempervirens; assembly: GCA_007258455.2. Classification (NCBI taxonomy): domain Eukaryota; kingdom Viridiplantae; phylum Streptophyta; class Pinopsida; order Cupressales; family Cupressaceae; genus Sequoia; species Sequoia sempervirens. The sequence goes on along the minus strand of VDFB02000017.1, from coordinate 90,712,108 downwards.
ACAGAGTTGATGTCTTGCCGACAATGTCTATCGCTGTGACTTTTTGTGTTCGACATGACCTTTTGTCAAATGGAGACCTATGGGCGACAGTTTTATCTTATCGGGATAACTCACGGGTGTCGGGGAGAGGTCCCAGCGAATGGTGAAAGTCTCACCGATAGCATATGGCTATCGGGCTAACACAAGGATCTTGGGGAAATCTCTTAGTGACTATGTGATGTCTCGCCGACGGTGGTTGATTTCGTTATGACATCTTTGCTCAGTGAAAGGTCTTAGCAAAAGGCATAAGTCTTGCCGACTCGGTAAGACTTGGTGGTGCTCGATGAAAGGTCTCAGCGATGAAGAGCGGTCTCACCGATAGGGATATACATGATGCTTTTGCGGTGACAAAATGACTTCGTTGTAAAGTCTCGGCGACTTAGATAAGTCTTGTCAACTCGGTATGACATGGTGTGCTCAGAGTAACCTCTTGGTGAAAACAATAAGTCTTACCGATAGCAAATGTTCATCGATGTAACATGAAGTGGTCAGTGGAAGGTCTTGGTGAGAACGAAGTGTCTTGCCGATAGTATAACTCTTCGATATGACTTGTGTCATTCGGTATGAGTCTTTTCGATATGAATGAAATGATTATCAGTAGATTCGGTATGACTCGTGACGCTCGTTATAACGTCTTGTTTACTCATGGAAGCTATGGCGATATCAATATGAAGACTTTGTGGCATCGGGGAGACACTATTAGTGTCTCACCGATATGCCAACAAAGTTTGAATGCCTCTGACCATGTGACCATCCTATGTGGCATCTCGTGGACCAATCAGAGGAAGCAAAACTCGAATGATTGGTGGTTGGTTTTTTGCAACAGTGTGACACTGGAGTTGAACTGCATGCAAGGAAAAATCAATTGCTTGAAAGGAAACTGTCTATGATTAGCAATGGCGGATAAGGATGCACAAAAGACAAAAATCCGAATGTGATAAATAAAAGCAGATCGATTTTGATTTGTGAATAGAAGTGAGTTGAATCAGAGTTGAAGAGAGCATTGTCTGTAACTGATGAACAGTGAGTAAAGCTACTGTGACTAATACTAGAGATTTGTATCTATGTTCTGTATGTAATTGTTTGTTACTGTAATACAAAGAGATTTAGCTTGGTGTGGTGGGTTTTTTCCCGATAGGGTTTTCCCACGTAAATCTGGTGTTCATTTGTCTTTGTGTATTTGTTTTGTTTCTGTAAATCACTCATGTGTGTCTTAATTAGATTGTAATTAGAAAATGAAAAGTACCTGTTTGCATTCTTCCCTGTAGTTTTGACGTTAGGAAAGTGATTCCGCACCTCTGCTTTCCTTACAGATGGAAATACCTAGGTTACAATAGAGTATAGAAACAAAAAGCATATTCCATTTGACTCCATCTAGTAATTTTGTGATTGGAGGGCTCCATATGATTGGTTTCTTTTGCAATCTACAAGTAGATATGGTATAGGAACGTGTGATTGAAAAAATAATTGTATGGTTAAGGTTAATATCTAAAATTTAGGGTTGAATAATTTGTTTTATTTCTATCAATAGTAAGCCTTCCTCTCCAAATCTAGTTGTAATATGGAACAATACAAGCTTCCCACAAATAAAATTTCTTATCAAATTCATAGAGATATCATGTGTTTCTAAGTTTCAAGGGAGAAGATGTGAGAAAGACTCTAGTTGATCATCTTTTTTAAGCTATCTATGTAGCAAGATTGAACTTATACAAAGATAACAAATTATAAAAGGGGGAAGAGATTTAGTTGAGCTTGAAAAGAGCAATATGTATTCCTATACATCTTAAAACTCTGTTAGAGGTAGATAATTTTCTATAGTCAAATCCTTAATTACATGGAAAATAATATAAAATGTATGCAATTTATTATTGATAATAAAATTAACACCATTAAAGTATCAAATTTAAAATTAAATTACTATAAAAAGATATTGAAGGTGTGATTAGGCCAATTTTAAGCTCATGTGATTTTGGAAAACCAATTCCCATACTTTGGGTAGCTTAATCAAATAATGACTCTAATTTATGGAGACAATGCAGTAACCCATTCATATCTATGACACCTGAATTATATTTTTATTCACATTTTTTACTAACACTCTTAATTTTGTTTTCACCTTTGTAAGAAAACTATATGACTATCACCCAAAATTATAGAATATTTTTTCCTTCATGGGCTTAATTATATATAAACCTATTTTTCGCATATATACATGTTTGAAGTTGGAGAAAAAATTATAGTCTCGAATGATAATGTCTAGAGGAACCAACATTGTATCATCATGCTATGTTCCAACAATATGTACTCCAAAGAACTTTTGTTCATGTATTGCCTCCCACAATCAACTATCATCTTATCAAAATTAGTCTATAAATATTTAAAATCTTTTTCAAGGCATAAATATTTTTAGGTCTAGTAAGTCAGAATTTGAGATGACACAAAGGATATTTTCCATCAAAATGATCTACCTAAGGAATTTAACTCAAAGGAAGAGTGGATAGAAGTAATGAGATATCATAAAATGGTGATGAATCCCTTGAATAATGTCAATTACTATCACTGGGACAAGCATGAGGGTACTAACCACTAGCACTACCTCATTGAAGGAAGGCCTCATTAATATTTTATATACTAAAATAATTTGAGTGTTTATATATAGATGGGGAGAGACATAACTATGGATGACATGATAATAAAAAGAGTTGTGTAACAAAGGGTTATAAGTGATGTCCTCCACCAATGTATCAGTTATAGTTTAGGTTGTTGGTTTGTTTTTGTGCCATAAGCCCCAACTGAATCCTAAAACAACCTAAATGAATAGCCAATTCTTATGCTCAATTATTTTAGGGATTGGCCAATGAACAAGAGAAGGATTTCAACAATTTTCTCCTCTACACTTCAGGATTCGCAGAACCTAGGAGGGTGGTCCTATGCAATATCAACTAAGGTTTCACACAATTGATACCAAATATTGCTTTAAAAGAGATATACTCTCTTCTTTATGACCAAGATTTATAGATAAAAAATAGAAGGGGCTAATTTCTTGGAGTTTAAAGCAATTATGTGTCTAAGAGTATGTAAATAACATTATACAATAATTTACTACTAAAAAGGAAACTTGATTTCAAATTTGATGATCATGAATATAACTAGAACCTTTACTCAGATTGGTGCCTTAGACCTAGGCCATGGAGTCAAGGGAAATGTAGTTGAGAACTTGCACAATAATATTCATTCTAACTCTAAAGCTTAGTGATAATGCCTTACACTATCACCCCTTCAAAACTCTCCAATCAATTCTACTTATCAATCCTTATATGTACCTAAAACATTCAACATCTCTCACAAAGAAAATTAATTTACTCCTTGAGTAAAAGCCATGAAATAAACATTCATTCATAGGAAAAATTACAAAGATGAACAGAAAAAGATCCTTGATCAATTTTTATTCATAAATGTTAAAGATAGATACAATTAGGAGACAGTTGCTTATAAAATTGTCATATGTATTTGATATTATGAGCTAATACTATCATACACAATTTATAGTTACTTTGACATCCTTTTTATGCTATAACCTAGACCAAACATATATAAATTGAAATTACAAAAGTGCTCTGGTTACAAAATTTTCAAGATCCTTTTCAAATGGCCCTAAATTCCCTTTTATAAAAATAAGGGAGAAAACAAGCTTCAAGCCATTGACAGATATCACATTTTCATTTGACAATCTTTTCCTTTAAAGATCAAACAAAAGAAGTTAAACTGCCCCACATGGGGAAAGATAAATATTCTATTACAAGATAAAGCAATTGATGTCATTGAAGAAGATTCTTATTAATCCCAAAATGATGAAAGAATAAAGGTGGAAGTACATGCATTATTCTACATTCTTCAATCACCTTTTATAATTTGAAAAACATTTGAGGAGAAAGTTGGCTAGGCCATGATATAAGACAAAATAGGCCTCACCTCTGCAAAAAGACAAGAAGAGCATGGGAAATATCTATTCAACATATTTCTCAACCCATGAACTGTACTCTTCTTTTGTAGGTCAGTTGAAATCAAAGAGCTTTTGCACCTTATTATTATGTGTATTGTACCTTACATCTATTATAGCTTTGGTCTCCTTTGCAAAATTATCTAGGTTAGTCTCCAACTTAAACAAATCATTTATTTAATTGTTCAGGAGAGCTAACTTTGGCTTGCCATCTTTGTAGATATATGATGATAATGATGGAATGATTCTTGTAAAATTATCCTTCCAAACATCCAAAGGCTTGATTGATCCTGAATCATCCATTATCTTAGGCATTATTCCTTTCTCCATGCCTTCAAACATTTTCAATTTTGACTTAAACTACATGTCCAGTTTTGTATGAAAGGAAAAAACCTCCCCCCAATAACTCAATTTATTCATGAATTTGTGCCAAATTCTTGGGGGAAATCCCATAATAAAATATGTTATCTTTATCATCTCCTTTATTGAAGTGACCCTAAGGATCCACTTTCTCAACACATCTTGGAAGCTAGTTTGTATTTGCTTATGCTTAACATAAGCCTTGTGCATTCCATAAAAGGAACTCCAAGATCTCTTGTGTAATACACATGACAATATGTGACCTAATAGGTCATCAATAATATTAGCAGCTACATTTTTAGCCTCCTCCTTGGCCTTCTTCTCATTTTACTTTTTTTTCTTCAATTGTTCTTTCAACTCTTTAATTTTAGAGTTTATCTATCTTGAGCTGAGAATCCATGTGGATGGAGGAGGTGGTGAACCAATTTTGAAGCCTAACAACCACCTTATTGTATTTTTCTTCTCATTTATCATGTAATTCTTCATATGCTTCCTCTTGTCTCTGGTCAATTAGTTATATACTTTCAATTGTGTTGCATGTGGTGCTAAAGTATCTGAAGTTCTTCTTATGATCATGTTTCCTATGATCTCTTCCATTGAACCAACCACTCTAAGCTTGTTTATAGCAAAGGCCATTGCCCATATGGCCAATGATTGTAAGCTTGGACTAAAACCTGATCCAAAGTAAGATTGCTTTGCCTACTCATCAAATGTGATGGTCCCTTTATCTTGATTCCTTATCATGTCAAGTGCAATGTCCGATGTGAGGTCCCATTTAGGTAACAAAAGAATACCACTTTCTTTTACCAATCTCCTCCCTTCGTATGGAGTGATTTTGGATGCATCAAAATCCATCTCTTGAATAACTTGTCGGATGACCTCTTCATATCTAGATGGATCAACTCCCTCCTTTTCCTTATCCAATTTTTCATTAAGTTCATTTTTCTTGACTTTGATGATGAAGTCTTTTAATTCCTTTGTAGTAAAAAAGGTGTCATCATCCATGAATTGGATACAAGACAAGACTCTCACATCATCAAGAAGAGAGTTTTCATCATAGAAATGAACTACCTACCTATTCTCAAGCACCTAATAATCACCCTAACTTATTTGGGGAGAAGGGAAGTGTTGGCTCACTTCATATACAAGGCTTCCTCTACATGCTCTCTTTCCTTTAGCTTCCATTAATTAGCTAAGAGAAACTTGTGTTGATGATTCTGCTGGAAAGGCTTCTTGTTGAGCATGTTGTTCAACTTCCATCTTCATTACCTATTGCTCAACCAACTTCATCATATTGGAAAAAGTTCCATTAGCCATGGCAGCAAACATTTTCTCCATTCTCTCCATGGGGTTTGTATATTTTGCAAATGAACTAACATAAGAAGGATTGATCTTTATCCTTTTCTCTTTTGTTTGGACCATGAATGTCCATTACTTTTCCTTTCTATAACCTCCTCATCAATTTGGAGGTTTCTTATTATCATTAGATGCATGGAAATGATGGTAGAACTGAGATCTACCTCTTTCTATTCGCATCTTGTTGACCTATATCCTTCAAGATCATAATTGTTGGCAAGGTCTACTTTCAACCCATAAGTTTACAAATTTATAGGGAATACTTCCAGTCCCTCTTTGGTGGTGACAATGAAATGGGATAACCTCATGCATCTCGGGATCAATGATCCATTATTAATCAACCTAAAAAGAACTGTGTTAGCTTCATTGAGCTGCCACATGATTTCCATAAATGCCATCCTATCGGTTACATATCTTGGGATAAAATGGGGTTGCACTAGTGTACCATACACCCTAAAATTAATGCAATTGGAATGCAGATACCAATCTCCCCAATTATGGTCAATATTCAATGTATGATCAAATTATAGTAGCCTTGAAAATTTAATAAAATTTTCAAAAATTCTATGTTTTGGCTTGTAACCAAGATTCTCCAACACATCTAGCACAAAATTATTCTCAAAAGCCAAATAATTTGATGTGTTGCAATGGGAGTCCCATATAGGTTTCCACATTTGGGTAGGTAACCTTCTCCCTTCTAAATCATGGGTCTTTAAATTCATGGTATTTTTCCACACCTTATGCCCACTATACAAAATCATATGCATAAGCAGGGAATATCACTTGAAATGAAGGCCAACCTTAGGGTCCTTTAGATCTATGAGTTGCTTGTGGGTCCCCTCAGTAATGAAAGTAGCATAATCAAAGCTCTTGTTGAAATTTCTATGTTGAATATCAATTGCCAACATCATCATATAAATGGGCATCTTCATCTTGTAGTCCTCTTCGAGGACTTGACATAGAGAAAACTATGTTTTGATGAAGTAGTCCTCAAAAATTTCAAAGCCAAATGGCTCTACTTCATTCTTAGAAAATCTAACCAATCTTCGGTCAACATCCCTCCTTCTATATTGCATAGGAGCCACAATACCCTGAAGTTGTGCTTATACTTTTCCCATTCTTTGTAAAGGGAACTAAAGTCAATAAAAAACACTAGCAGACACATTAGGTCAAATATGTCGATGATCTGTTGCCTTAAAATTTCCAAAAAATGGGCACCTTTTTGGCTTTTGATCATCCTATCCTTTTCATCAAAACCCTATGTTGGGGCCTTGACCAAGTCAACATTCACAAAAACATTCGAAACCACCAAATTTCCCAAATTAGAAGTCCATAGGTTTGACACTAGCCTATGCAATTTACTCCTTTTGTATGTATACTAAAAAAGTGTCCAACCATGCATAGGGATGACAACATCACCTATCTGTTTAGCCAAATCATGTAATATTTCTATTAATACTCTCATTCCTTAAGCATGCTTAACTCCTTTTGTGGATCCAGGTAGTTGCTTCATTAAATCATCCTCCATGAACCTCTTAGTTCCTTTGGTCTTAACACTAGATTCACTCATTTTATAAGGTTTTTAATGTAACTAGGGTTTGTGCTTAATCTTTATAATTCCTATAATTCCTAGGGTTTTTTCTCTTTCCTTTCAAAAATTCAAACAGACAACCCTAAAAACCCTTTACTACAAAATCCTTTTGATAATTTAGATAATTTTGTAATTACAAATGAGTAAATCACTAACCCAATAAATCACTTGAAACCCTAGTTGTTTTTCTTTGAAATTCACCTTTAGAGAGCTCTATTCTTTAGAAACATTAGATGCACTTGTAATTGTGATGAGAAATAAAATAATTCTAAGATTATTATCCTTAAAAAAGTAGTAGTTGAGATTTAATTGCAGTATGATTGCTCTCATGTATGGAATTGATTGATAATCTACTAGTCATTCCTATTTAAATTATGACCATTGATTTGGGCGCTTTAAAACAAAATCAATGGCTATTGCATATATTACATACACCACATATTGTATTTGAATCTGCTTTTGTAAAAATTCATTGTGAATGACCTTTGCAATGAATCTTGCACATGACACACGTCCAACTTACATCTTATCTACCCAAGAACACTTTGTATTTGCACTGAACCCATTAAATTGTGTTGCTTAGGAGTTTCACACTAAAATCTGGGATGTACATGTGTTGATATCCTAGTGACCTTCACCAAACACCTTTTCTTTATATGTTGATGGGTCAAAACCATGCTCCATTAGAACAATGTGTTGAAATGAAATAATGCGATGTATCTATTTATGACATCATACCCTCAGTGCCCTCTTGATATGCACTTATTACAAAGAAACGTGATGTGAAGAAGTAAAGCACTACAATTAGGGACAAGCACGTGTCCCCATTTCATTAACCATCACTCAATGCACATTCCTTTTACACCGAGAACATGAAATTGCACTCTAAAGAAGATCTACCTCAGAATCAGATACTGACACCTATCCCTTCCTTATTTATTTCCATCTAGTTCCTTTTCATTATGCGCTCCATCCACAAGAATGCACTTTGAAGGAGTGAAGCGCTACAATGAAACATTGACATGTGTTGATCTTTCAATGGCTCCATACTAGTGTAGTTTCCTTTAGCAATGAGGAAACAAAAATGTGATGCATATGGAGCATGTGGTACAATAACATTTGGACACCTATCCTCATTGTGATATAGCAACCTGTAGATACCCTAAATTGCCCTGACTGGCAAACAACACTATTTAACTAACTTTCACCCTTCTTCCCTAAATGATTAAATAATACATTATTATTTAATTATTATCAAATTTTATATTCATCTATTAATTTAGTTATTTAACATTATTTAATTAATTCATCCTCAATCATCATTTCTGACTAATTAAATAAATCTCATTTATTTAATAAATGCCCTAATTTAACCTTTTTCTTCTATTAATTAAATAATATTACATTATTTAATTAATTCACCTATCTTATCATTTATCTAGATTTATTCCTCTTGATTCATTAAATAAACATCAATTATTTAGTTATGTTGCTAACTTACCCTATTCTTCTAATTTAATTAAATGGTTATGTAGAAACCTAAAATTGTCCTAGCTTGCGAACTAGCATTATCATCTAATATCACTGTATTTCACATTAATTTCATCAAAAACCCTAAATTCCTCTATTAATTGAATAACATTACATTATTTAATTAATTCAAATTTTCACCATTTTCGATGAATTAAATAAATTTCATTTATTCAATTTCATCAAAAACCCTAAATTCCTCTATTAATTGAATAATACGACATTATTTAATTAATTCACTTTTTCATCAATTTTGACCAATTAAATAAATTTCATTTATTTATTAAAATCCTATTCTAACTTTATTCCTCTTGATTAATTAAATAACACCAATTATTTAATTATGTCACTAAATCACTTTATTCCCCTAAGTCAATTAAATTATTAAATCATAATAAATTATTTAACTCACTCTCCATCCAAAATTGAATAATTTGAATAAACTATTCAAATCCTTATCAAAAATCAAATCAAACTAATGCAACTTTGTTTGCAAAATTCAAACTTGATTTGAACGTTCAACTCCAAAAAGGATTGATTAATTAAATCAATTAATTGAATTATCCTCACCAACTTTCATGATTGAGCAAATTGTTCTCAACATGATTTCTTCACCAACTTTCTTCAATCTCATAGATTTCTCCACATGATTTCTTAAATTCCATAGATTATTCAATCTATATCTTAATCCCACAGATTATTCAATCTATTTCTTCAATCACACTAATCATGTAATCTATTTTGCACAAATTATTCATGTCTAAATCCTCTCAACAAACTTCAATTGTCAATCTAAATTCAACATTGTTTAATCCTAATCGTCCATTTCAAATCACAATTTCTATATAACAAACCTCTTTCCTCACAAAAAAGGATCGAAGAGTCAACATCATTTGCACAATGAAGTATTGTCGACATTCACAACCACCATTGTTAGAGCTTCAACATTTCTTTGATCAACCAACATGCAACACATCATTCATCAAGATTTTGCACACGAACTATGGAGGCTTCGCAGTGATACGAGCAATCCAACATGAAGCGAACACACTTCGACATGAGATGGTAAGATTGTATTGTTTTGAATTCATGTTTATTGTCTTGTTTTAATAATGCTTTTTAATTCTTTAGCTTTATAATTTCATTTCATGGGTGAAGGAATAGATCTAGATTAGTGTTTTTTATTTAGATTTCATTGCATTTGTCTTGTTTATGCTCTATGATTTTCCCCCTCACATATTCTGACACTGCCCAGTGGGACCCAAGTCCTCAACACTAATGATTTCGTGAGTAATTTTTGAAGTTACAAGTCCCAGAGGTGCTCTGGAAAAATCTTCATGCATAGGTTTTTGGAAGCAAATGCATTGAATTTCATGAAAACTACGCACTTGAATCTGATTCTGGCACACTTGCTCTATTTAGGCACTTTTGACATACTTTTGTGAATCTGTTTTTAGCACTTGCTCTGTTTGGGCACTTTTGACATACTTTGTGCATTTGATTCTAGCACACTTGCTCTATTTGGATGCTTTTGACATAACAGGGCGCTATTGATTGGCAATCAAAATTTTTATAGCCCTATCTTCAAACGACCATATCTTGGTCATACAAAAGTATTTTTTGGTGCTTTTTTTTAATGGGGTAGAATTTCATGATCTTTGCAATGGTGTATGTGGTTTTTAGTTTTTGTACAGTTAAATTTTCCATTGGTGTGCTTAAAGTTAACTTATCTCACAATTTAGTCTAGGTTGTAGGGTTTTGATGCTTAATCAATTGTCTAACCCTAATGTTTGATTGTGTGTTGTATTTGGAAATTTTCTAACATCTCTTGTGTAGATCTTGCAGGATTTATGGCACATCTTTTTATGAAAACAACTAACACATATTTTACAGGGAATACAAACAGTCAAAGAATGTCAAATTTTCAATGCTTTTTAAGTTAGAAACTTTCAATTTGGTGCATAAAAAGAACACAAATGAACACTTCAATTTTTGGTGCTTTAAAAATGAACCATTTCAAAGCTTTCTAGATTAGGAACTTTCAATTTGGTGCATAAAAAGAACAACACAAATGAACACTACTCTAAAAATGAACCATTTCAAAGCTTTCTAGATTATAAAATGCTTCAAATTTGGTGTATAAAAGAACAACACACAATTCAATTGGTGCTCTAAAATATTTTAAGCTTTTAAATTAAAAACTTGCAATGTTTGATTTTCATTTTGTTGACCATAACAATTTCCTTTTGTTGATGCACACTCGCATTTATTTTTGTTGACCAAGCAAGACTATTTTCAATTTAGAAACACTCAAGTTTGGGCTTAAAAATGAACAAATCGTTCTTTTGTTTTGCACCTTTGCTATGGTATTGAGTGATATCTAGAACACTTCCATTGGATACTCTTAAAAAAACCATTGTTATGCTTTTCACACATTATTTTGGGGATAGCACTACTCAAGGCACTTAAAAAGAATCAAAACTGCTATGAATTGTATGTCGTGCATTCAATGTTTTGCAAGCTAAAGTGTTTTTCGTCTCCCCTCACACCTTTTGGTGATCTTGGGTGAGTGAAAACATCTTAAGTTTTTCACTTTTATTTTCAAAGCATACCTTTTAGAGGGCCTGCCTATTGAGACACATCCCCTGCCAGAGAACTCATAGGTGACCCAAGTGGTACTCTCATTTTGGACTGCTATATAAATAATTGTGGGTGTGAGGAAAGTTCTCACCCATCGGATGATGCTCCTTTATATCGATGTCGGTCTCCCCTAGTATCCGTGTGATAAGTAAAAACCCATAAGGGTTGGGAGACCTCTTAATTAAGCAAAACACCACATGTATAGACATCCAAAACTCATAACCCCAAAACAATTACTAAGAGCCAAAATGTTTTAGAAGCTACCCTTTTATCCAAAAACATTCTTTGAAAGTGGTGCATTGAAATTTACTTCTGAGAAGTTACTTTCCAAGTACGACTTCAGGCACATGCCATAAGTTGCATGTAAAATCATCCCTTCGGGGCATGAGGCAGGCCTACCTAAAAGAATGGTTTCTATCTCTAGGGTTGTAATGTTTGTTTATGTTAAAATTTCCAAAAACATTCAAAACATATATTGACATCAACCTCTGTGCTTGATCTAAAAATAATACATCCAAACAAACACTAAACATGATGGTTGAACCAAAAAACCTTTGACTTAATGTATGCTTTTAAGAGAAGCCCTATATTTGCACTCCTTGAAGAATCTCCTTAAAGGTTTCCAAATATTTAGGCTTTAATTTCAGGTTACATTGACTCAAAGTAAACATTGGAAACTATGGCTTGGGTATCGTGATTTCACAACTTAAAGCCATAGACATACATGTCACACAAGTCCATGCTTGTTGAGTTAGTCAAAGTTGTATCAGTTGCCACATCTAGAAACATATCAAAATGTCCAAAAATTGTAAGAAAAACATCAACATTGCTACCAAAATACTGATGCTGAAAAACTAATTTACATAGAGGTCACACTTGCTACTGATTCTAATACATTTGACCAATATTTCCTCGCAGTTGCCAGAAAAATCTTGCTTTTTCTCTTTGTCCCAATTTTTTTTTTTGATGAAAATCAGTTGCATTTGATAGAATTTGCGCACTTGATGCAAAACTAGTGCACTTGACACATTTCAGGCCACACTTAACATTTCAACTCACACTTGCTTCTCAAAAACCAATGCACTTGACACATTTTAGGCCGTAGTTGATAAATCTAGTTACTATTGCTCATAGTCTATCGCTTTTACTCAAAACACATCGCTTTTGCTCTATCCTGTTGGCAATCAGAAAAATGAATCAAAGTTGCTTATAGGATCCTTGTTAGAACCAAACAATCAGAAACCTAGATAAGTCATATAGTCCTTCATTCACTCTCACATTCCATCCTACTTTTGGAAAATAGAATCAAAACAAACAAACCTAGATTATTCCCTCACTTGCACTTCTAAGATATCAACAATTACTTGGAACTTGCAAAAAGTTCAAGTAAGCTTTTCTGAAACATATCCTCTAGTAGGAGAAGTGAGATATCAATCCAGGCCTTTCGGTAATTTGGCTTCCAAAAATAGTGCCACCTCCAAACAACACTCAAACCTTAGGGTCTTGAGCTTCATAACAAACTATATCAAAACATCCACACTTTCACCATATGACCATTTGGTGACTAGTTGCTCTAGTTCAACCTTTTCCATAGTTAAGAGTCACAAAATGTTCACAAAAATCTTGACGCTTGTTTATGGCAACCACACATTCACAACATAGAAGAAAATGGAAGCAGACAAAAGCAGTGCTAGTATACCCCCAGCAAAAACCACAAACGGCGGAAGTAATCCATGGGGATATAAACCAAGTGACCTTACAACAGGGTATTGAGCATCAAGACATCCTAAGCACACAACCATAACATCCCCAACAAAATGTCAACATTAATTTATTACCCAAATCACTCTAATCAAGGGTCTCAAAAATCACCATCAAAATCTACAACATCAACTTGCCCTAAATGAAATTGAAAAAAGAATTGGAAAAACTTATCAACAATGCTTTGGACACCATAAAAAGAGTGAGTCACAATATCAACATCTTGACAATCCTCAAAACATAGATTCATATCATCAACATGTTCAACATCAAGACACCTCATACCAACAACCCCCATCATATGATCCTTCATAAAATGCACAATATCAACAAGGGTTACAACAACAACATTAGGATCCTAATGTTATGCAAAATCAATATGGATCTTCATTCAAAACCCCCAACAACAAACAAAAACACATCCTCAAACATCTCAATATCCACATCAACAACATTTCCAACATCATCAAAACATTGATTCATGTCAACAATAAAGTCTATTTCCACAACATCAAGTGAATCAACAACATCAATTGCTAGAGAAAAATCCACAAAACCAAGGTGTACTTCAAATGCAATACCAAGATGTACCTCAATCATAGTATCAGGGAGTTCCACAATATCAAGATGTACCTCAATCTCAGTATCAAGGAGTTCCACAACACCAAGATGTACCTCAAATGTAGTATCAAGGAATTTTGCAACATCAAGGAACACCTCAAACTCCAGATCAAAGGATTCCTCAAGTTCAATATCAAGGTGCACCCCACCCTCAAGGTACCTACAACACACAAAAAGGACTTAACCCTCCTTATACGCAACATGGTTATCAAGGGTCCATGCCTTCACAAAAACCCACCTATGATCAAACAAACATCATCAGACAACAAGGTTATAACATCCTTCCAAACCAAACAAACACACCTACTAATAATATAACTTTTCAGTTACAAAATAACAATCAACTCGGTTACCAAAATAGTCAATTGAACAAACAACAACAAAATCAAGAGTAGAACAATCAAGAGAGGCCACAGAGGAAATATTAGCAACCAAGAAGGAAATTCACCCCTTTGGGAGAGACTTTAGAGGTAATCGGGCACAAACTAGTACAACAAGACCTTATCAAAATCCACAACAGTTCAATTTATGGTGAACCAAACTTTAAACTCCCTTGGTATAACGAGTACGAACGATGTGAGTTCCACAAAATCAAGGGTCACACAACGAACAAATGCATAGAAATAAAAAATCTCATCCAAGACCTTATTGATAAAAAAGAAATAGCTATTGAAGACAACATTCAAGGTTCAACCACTATGGAAAAAATTAACAATATCTCAACCTCAAAAGTTGAAAACAAAGATCAAGAGCCATCTACCAATGACAAAATCAATAATATCTCCACCTCAAATTTTGTAGATAATGATCAAAAGCCATCTATCGATGACAACATGATAATATCTCAAAAGTTGAAAACAACGATCAAGATGTATCTACCATTGATCACGTTGACAATGTCTCTACATCATCTAATGAGCAAAAGGACATACAACAATAATTTAATCCAAAGCATGATCAAACTCAATTACCCAAGTCTAGCAATGATCTAGTCCAACATATATTGACATCATCCAACCTCATGGCAGTATATATTGATGGAGAAGACACTCTTAATCCAACACTTATACCCAATTCAAAAAATCTAAGCCAAGAGCTATCACCCATATGTCCACATTTTGAGGAAATACAAGGATCCTTTACAAGCAATCCCTTATTTGAAATTGATCCATGTCAAGAATGTGATCCAAAGAATATCCAAGATAATACCACACAAAGTCAAGATCAAGAATCCCTATCATCAAAATACTACAATGACTTGGCAAATATCTTCCAAGACATCCAAGGTTTTCCAAAAGAAGAATAAATCCATATACCAAGCACACATACATCTACCCATGAGATGCCTACTCCTAATGGACATATAGATGATCTTCATCCAAAATAAGAGTCTCACACTCTTGATATCATTACTAAGGAACAAGAGTCGCCTACTCTTAAAATCTCTACACATGATCAAGGCATGGCAAAATCTATATAAATATTAGAAATTGATCATGAGGAAGACCCTTACAATAGTCAAAGAAGCACTCTTGAGCAGGAAAGCACTAGCTATACAACAATAAAAGAAGCGCCGATATATCTTGAAGAACCATCAAAATCTGATATTTCACAAGATCAAGCCAAAGATATCAATCAGGAAGTTATCCCACATATGGAGGATCCTATCACTTATAAAATTGGATCACTTACCTTTTTCAAAGCAAGATATCCTACCAATGAAGAAGCTACCACCTTTGAAGATCCACAACAAAGCAGAGAAGGATTAGCACCTTGTTTCCAAGTTAAATTATATCCTATTGCAAATAATTTTTTTCAATAGATAAATTATCAAGGTAGAGGATTAGGCCTACATGAACAAGGTATCTTAAAACTAGTGCAAATTATTGGAAATCCTAAGCATCAAGGTCTTGGTTATTCAACAATTAAGGGATCTAAACATATTAGTGATACCTTTATAATACTGGGGGCAACTTTATCTAATGCAAGCATCAACATAGAGAGTATAAAGAGTCCTTATGATGAAATTTCTACCAATGCTACAACTAGCCACATCATGAATCATCATCCGCATATTTTCCATCCTCTAATTGGAACCAACAACAAGAGAAAAAGCTATATCAAAAAAAGGAACAAGTCATTAAAGAAAAAGAATCGGTAAAACAAAATGGACAAGCAAAATTCAAATGGATACAAAAGAAAAAGAAAGAAAATCATCCCTATCAAAATCCATCAGTCAAAGAAACTATGGGGAAAAATCAAAAAGGGAATTTCATTCACCAAAGATGTCCAACAATACAAAAGAAAGCTTCAAGAGTGACCTACAAGGTATATCAAGATGTTGGTCCCAATCGAATCTATGTATGCACCCATCATTTCTCATCATCCTAAGTTTGGATAGTCAAGGATTCCAAACTATCAATTAATCCATCTAAATATCATATCCCTTAATGCATTTCACCATTGATGATATCAAACCCTCACATTGTCCATGCATTGGCAACAAATTTTTATCATAAATATTCTAAAGGCACTCTATCACGATGTGCGCATGCAGGTAAGGTTAACTCTGATATTGACAAAGAAAACAAGAAGTGTTAGGGGTTACATTCAAGCGCCTGCATCTTAGAAAAAAAACTCCTCTAAGTAGAATATTGTTGGCATGCCATGACAACAATGACAACCATATCAACACCAGTAGCACCTACATCAATGCCACTAGGTGGTTCAAAATGAGTACAAAAAGTGTCACCATAATGAAAACCTGGTAAACATGTGTTTTGTGTGACATCAAAAATTAATAAAAAACAAAAAAAATCAAGAAAATAGTCAAGAGAAAAATTGTCCTCCAGTGAAAACCACTATGGTGGCATTTTGGATAAGTACCATGATGAAAATCTATAAAACAAGCATAATGTGTAGAATCGATCATCTACGTGCACCATTTCAAGTGGAAGCATCCCAACATATCCATAATAAATCCAATCCATTTTTATCCCAAAATCCAACTTATCTTGATCTTGAAAAATGTTTGGTGTACACTTTATACTTGCTTATGGTAAGCATCTTGATGTGGGTCATTATCATTGATCCTATCATATCCAACATTATCTAAGCCAAGAGGCATTATCCCAAAGGGGCATACTTTATCCAAACATACCATTGTATCACAAGATAATCTATCATTGCTAGACATTGGGGGCAAGTCCTTATATCTTGCTTTAAAATAAATTTTGATCCATGTCTTCTAACTCATGGTGTGATATAAGTTTTGTACCAACAACAAGGTGTACCACCAACGCACTACCAGGGTAACCTTCAAAATTTTCAAAATCGAAAACATCTAGAAAACAACAAAAATCAAAAACATCTAGAAAACAGTAAAAATAAAAAACATCTAGAAAACAACAAAAATCAAAAACATCTAAAAAATGACAAAAAAAAAAAAAACATCATTGGATTATTCCTTCACTCAAACAGTCTAAGATATCAACATTTGGTTGAACCCCACAACTAGTTCAAGTAGATTTCCCACAACATATCCTCTAAACACAAAAGTGGTATATCAATCCAAGTTATCAATGTTGTTTATCCCAAAAATAAGTTTATTCTTTGAGTCAATGGTTGAACTATGTGGTCTCTACGTATATAATGTAGGCAAGGCTTAACAGCCCCCGAGGCCTTAGTTCAATCCCCCTTAGGTTTCTATCATGCTTTATTTTCAACTTAGTCAAAAAATTCAAAAAAATCCAAAAAACATTCACAAAAACAAAAAGCATTCAAATATCTTGAAAACACCAAAAATAACATCAAATAACATCAAAAAGCACAAAAACATTTGAAAAATCTCAAAAATCCTATTTCTGCCATTACCTATCTACAATAAAGGTTCATCCATAATAAATAGATCATCACACTCACCCTTTGACAAAACAGACAAACAAACAAAGCAAACATCAAAAGATAGAACTTTCAAGCAAACAATCGCAAAGATTTGATTACAAATAGACAAAAGCAATGCCAAAGTATTGACCACATATCTTTTGACAATTTAACATGCTAAGATATTTCTTAACGGATCCGTTCCTACGATAGACATGATGAACACCGGATAATAGCCCCACCCCAAACAGATATGGCAAGTGATACTACAACTTTTTTTTATTTTTTTTATTTTTTTATGATCTTATCTTTTCGATTTATTTTATTGATTCATTCCTAGGATGTCTCGAGGATGTCCATAAGGATTTAGAGAAGAAGGAATGGGGGAAATTGAGCATCATTTCAGTTTGATGTTTTTTGGATATTTTTGTTATAATACCATGGCGAATACTTGCTTTGTTGTGTGTGTGGAAGTTGTTTCGAAGCATTTTGTGTAGCAGTGGCATGTTAGGTTCTTAATACCTCTTGTGTTACTAGTCAAACATTTTTTAAAGCTTCTCACCCATACACTTTAACAGGGTTTCTGTATGTTTGGTATGAGCAAGAATACTCCTTGTTTATAGAGTCAAATTCCACGCAATAGATACAAAGTCACCTTGGTCATTAATACCTTGGTGCATCGTATATGTTTGCTACATCAAAAGGGATTGGTCAAAATGTGAAGCCTCCAAGCAAAGCGAAAGCAACTAAAAAATGACTAACAACATCAACTATTCTTCACTTCTTATTAACATTTTTTCTGTCAGTCCTTGCACTTAAATGCATCTCATCAGCTTACCAGAAAATATGGTTCATTATCCAAAATTTTCACCAAATTTCCCGAGGGGGCACCATGCTATCCTATATGGGGTATACTAGGGAAACAATTGCACCTGGGGCATATCGGGGCAATGTTCTTTGAAACAAAGCAACCAATACTTTGTCTCAAAGAGTGGCAAAATGTAGGTCCACCTAAAATTGTCCTAGCCTGCAAACTAGCATTATCATCTAATATCACTGCATTTCACATCAATTGCATCAAAAACCCTAAATTCCTCTATTAATTGAATAATACTACATTATTTAATTAATTCAAATTTTCACCATTTTCAATGAATTAAATAAATTTCATTTATTTAATAAAGTCCTAAAACCCTAAATTCCTCTATTAATTGAATAATACGATATTATTTAATTAATTCACTTTTTCATCAATTTTGACCAATTAAATAAATTTCATTTATTTAATAAAATCATAATCTAACTTTATTCCTCCTAATTCGATTAAATTATTAAATCATAATAATTTAATTAACTCACTTTTCCTCCAAATTCGAATAATTTGAATAAACTATTCAAATCTTCATCAAAAATCAAATCAAACTAATGCAACTTTGTTTGCAAAAGTCAAACTTGATTTGCATGTTCAACTCCAAAAAGGATTGATTAATTAAATCAATTAATTGAATTATCCTCACCAACTTTCATGATTGAGCAAATTGTTCTCACAATGATTTCCTCACCAACTTTCTTCAATCTCACAGATTGCTCCACATGATTTCTTTAATTCCATAGATTATTCAATCTATCTCTCAATCCCACATATTATTCAATCTATTTTTTCAATCACACTAATCATGTAATCTATTTTTCCAGATTATTCATGTCTAAATCCTCTCAACAACCTTCAACCATCGATCTAAATTCAACATTGTTTAATCCTGATCATCCATTTCAAATAACAATTTCTATATAACAAACCTCTTTCCTCACAAAAAAGGATCGAAGAGTCAACATCATTTGTACAACGAAGTATTGCTGACATTCACAACCACCATTGTTAGAGCTTCAACATTTCTTCTATCAACCAACATGCAACACATCATTCATTAAGATTTTGCACACGAACTATGGAGGCTTCGCAGTGATATGAGCAATCCAACATTAGGAAAACACTCCAATACAAGATGGGTAAATATTTCATTACTGAATTCATATGTTTATGTTTGACATTTTCATGTTCTTGAATTCAGTATTCTAAATTGTTCATTTCGTAAGTGTAGGAATAAATCTTAGATTAGTGTTCTTGATATTAGATTAGATTCTGATTTCAATTACATTTCTCTTGTCTAGCATCTATGATTTTCCCCCTCACACAGGTTATTATTAATTGTTTAATTAATCAACTTCCCCCTTCCAAATTAAATAATTAAATTAAATTATTTAATTCATTCAAAATCATCCCTTTAATAAATAAACTTTATTTATTAAAGTCAACTCACACGTTCCTCTTATTAATTAATTAATTAATTTACCCACATGGAATAATTCTTCTTTTATTTGACTAAACAATCTATTTAGTTAATTAGCCAGTCATATCTCATCCATAATCTCCTCAAATGTAACAATCACTCTCTAATAGTTGACTATTCAGTCTATTTAGTTAGCTATTCATCTAATTCTCTTGACTCACATCCTCTCAATCAACTGAGACTAGCTATTCAATCTATCCAGTGGACTGTTCAATCTAAATTGGTTCACTCCTACTCTCTCCCAGTCCTCTGATCAATCATTGGAGTTGACTGACAAATCTAATTCCTCTCAACAACTTTCAACCATTAATCTTGATTCGACATTGTTTAATCTTGAGCGTTCATCTAAAAACATGAAATCTATATAACAATCCTCTTCATCCTAAAAAATGATCAGAGAATTGACATCTTTCGTGCAACAAAGTAATGTTGAATTGACATTCAATTTCTTGAGATATTTTACACACATCTTTGATCACCATTAACACACATTGAAGCTTTTGCAAAACATCAAAATGGAGGCTTCACATTGATACAACGCAATCCAACATCACTGCAAATACACTTCAACATAGGATGGTAATATTATGCTTTTGCGATTTCAACTTATGTTCTCTTATTTGATTACATTGTTTGATTTCGTTGATGCATAATCTCATTTTGTGAGTTTTGGTTTGGGATTCTATCTTGTTTTAATTAAGTTTAGTTTAATTCATGTGTTGATTTCATTATCATCAATTTCACCCCTTATGACATTTGGCATGCCTAGTGGGACCTCGGTCCTTAACATTAACATTTCCTTGAGTTTCCCTAAGCAATTGCAGGTTTTGGAATGCGGTTGCATTTTCTCGAAACGTTGTTGATAATTTTTTCACACGAAAGCTATAAGATTTTGATAGGGCTACTATTGTACTTTTTCTAACTACTATTGCACTTTTCCAACCACTATTGCACTTTTCTAGGTCGTTATTGACCTAAACAGTGTCACTATTATCTGGCAATCACAAATTTTATACCCTATCTTCAAACGACCATATCTTGGTCATACGAAAGCATTTTTCAGTGATTTTTTAATAAAAATAGGGTAGAATTGCATGCTCTTTGCAATGGTGTAGGTGGTTTTTAGTTTTTTTATAGTTAAAATTTCCATTGGTGCACCTAAAGTCAACTTACATCGCAATTTGGTCTAGGTTGTAGGGTTTTGATGCTTAATCAATTGTATAACCCTAACGTTTGGTTGTGTGTTGTGTTTGAGAGGTTCTAACATTATTGATGTAGCATTTATAGGAATATGGAACCATATTTTATGAAAATGAAACTAACACTTTGATTGCAGAGAATGCGAATGGTCCAAGTCCAATTTTTTTAAAGCTTTCTTAGTTAAAGAACATTTCAATTTGGTGTTATAAAACTGAACCCACATCTCACACACTTCAAATTGGTGTTTTTAAAACTAAACCTTCAAAGCTTTCTTAGTATAAAGAACATTTCAATTTGGTGTTGTAAAACTGAACCCACAACTTGCACACTTCAAATTGTTGTTTTTAAAACTGAACCTTCAAAGCTTTCTTAGTTTAAAGAACATTTCAATTTGGTGTTGTAAAAATGAACCCACAACTTGCACACTTCAAATTGGTGTTTTTAAAACTGAACCTTCAATAGCTTTCTAGTTTAAAGAATTTTTCAATTTGGTGTTGTAAAATTGAACCCATAACTCGCACACTTCAAATTGGTGTTCTTAAAGCTGAACTTTCAAAGCTTTCTTAAATTTAAACAAACTCTTCATTTGGTGCTATTAAAATTGAACAAAGGCAAAAAAATCATACTTCACTTTGGTGCTTAAAATGGAATGTTTTGTTTTGACCAATGCCTTTCATTTTGTTGACAAATGAATTCTTTACATTTGTTGACCAAATTAAGACGAACAAGGCAATTAGAAACACTCAACTTTGGTGCTTAAAATTGAACAAATCCATTTTGATTTGCACATTACTATATACTTGCTTGAAATCTCAAACACTTTAAATTTGGTACACATAAAAAATGAGCTACTATACTTTCACACTTCATTTTTGGGTGATGCCCATTGGGGCTTAAAAAGAATAAATTGCAATGAATTGTATGTCATTTTTTTTCGTGTTTGGTAAACTAAGTGTCTATCCTCTCCCCTTGCGTCTTAGGATGATCTTAGGTGACGAAAAGCACTTTGAGTTTCACATCTTGTTTGTTACTATTTTTTAACCTTTAAAGGGCCTGAATTTGAGACACATCCCACACTAGAGAACTCAAGGTGAATCAAAATGGTTTTTCCCTTAGGCCGCTATATAAATTAGGTCGTGGCTAAACGCCAAAACCAAATTGGCGATTACTTGGTTGACAATACTATTCAGAATGGGTAGGTACCTTCAAGTATATAGAGCCCCTAGTAGGAGTGGTTAAAGCTTTTAGTATCTTGTTGGACATTAGCCAGGCATTGGATCCCCTAAGAAGTGACGAAGAACCATTGTAGTAAAGGCCACCCTTTTTATCCAAAACATTCTTTGAAAGTGGTGCATCAAAATTTACTTCTGAGAAGTTACTTACCAAGTCCAATTTATGGTTGAGTTAAAACACTCTCCATGAGTTGCATGTAAAATCATCCCTTCAGGGCATGAGGTAAGACCACCTAAAAGAATGTGCCTATCTCTAAGGTTGTAATGATTGTATTCATGAACTTTCCAAAATTCTTCATTACTTTGGACATCAAACACTTTGCTTGATTTAGAAAGAACACAACAAAACAAACATTGAACTTGGTTACCAAATTTCAAACACTTTGGACTTAGTGTGAATACCTTTGAAAAGAGCCCTATATTTTCACTCCTTAAAGTATATCTTAAACAAATATCTCTAAAGGTTTCTAAATATTTAGGCTTACATTTCAAATCACATTTTGGACTAAAGTCAACATTGGGAACTATGTTTTTAGTATCTTGACTTTCACAACTTTGAGCTTTTGTGGAAAGAAACTTGCTTAAACTATAGACATTTAGAGTCAAATTGTTTTGATTTTTGTGTTGTATTGTATCACTTGCCAAATTCTCAAAATAAATTAGACCAACCAAAACATTAAGTTTGCAAACTTGTTTGAAATTGTTGTTGAAACAAAAAACTGGAAAAAAACCTGAACAAAGTCGCTATTACTATCGTTTTTACCGCTATTGACCTAAAAATTGTGCGCTATTGATCATAATAGTCGCTTTTTCTACTTTTTTTATGGCAGTCACTAACAAAAGAAGGCCACTTTTGAAAAATATAAACAATTTTGACTTGAACAAAATTGCCATTGGAAACATTTTTGCTATTGATTTGAAAACTGCCAATGTTGACTTGAACTTGCTTGCTTTTGCTCAAAAGCATCACTATTTTTTCCTTTGGTTTTTGACAAGAACTGAACAAATAGAGTCGCTTTTGCAAAACTTAACCGTTATTGCTAGAAAAACCAATTGCTATTGAGCTAAAATATTGCTGCTATTGCCCTATTTTATGGTGCAAAATTTGAGACTGATCCAAAATTGGTTAATCTTTCATCTTTTGAGAACAAAATAATCAGAAATCCAAAACACCTCATATCTACATCAGTCCATATCCATTTGCAAAAACCAAACACATCAACCTAGTTTTAGGATTCAAAAATGAAACACAACTTGGATTATTCCTTTACTCTCGATTTCTAAGATATTAACATTTTCTTGTACCTCAAGGCTAGTCCAAGTAGATCTTCAAGCATATCTTCTAGAAAAATAGAGTAAAATATTGATCCAAGTCTTGTACACTTTATGTCCCAAATTAGCATCATCTCAAAAATATCCACCAAACATCACTCATACTTTAGGGTCTTGAGCATCACAATCCATAGCAAACCATCAACAAACCTTTGAACAAAAGGGTTTTCACACATCATCTTCATACATCATTTCACCAAAAACAAAATATCATCAATGGGGACATCAATCTATTACCTGAATCCAGTTCTACTTTATACATCCATGGCGACATCACACCCTCCAAATGTTAATGATATATCAACTATGGATTCCCCTAATCAAGGTTTCAGAGCATCTTGTCACATAAAAAATTTCAATGAAAATCCTCACCCATATCAAAATCACTCATATCAAGGGTTTCAAAATCCCCATCAAGGAAAAAATCTAGAACATCAAATTTTCCTAAGTGCACTTGAGAATGTTGAATAGGAAAACTGAGAGGGGGGGTGAATTAGTTGTCACAGAATTAGACCTTTAATTCAATCATCAGAACTAACACTTAATACTACTTAAATGATTAATCATGAAATGCCAATGTAGAAACTCAAATCCAACACATACACACAGTAACACCAGATTTACGTGGAAAACCCAATGAGGGAAAAACCATGGTGAGAATTAACTCACACTATAGAGAATATCAAAACCGATTACAAAAAGTCTCGCCGCTTGAAATAAGGACTCACTGTCCAGAACAAGGACTCATTGTCCAATAGGGCTACAACCCGGAGGGCTCATTGCCACAAAGATACAAAGAAGACAAAGAAGACTTGTTACAAAGAGACTACAATCCCAATGCAATAAAGGATTCCACCACAGTCACTCAATCAACTTGTATGAATGATAAAGTTCACCTTCTACTCACTGCATCCGGAAACTCAACATTAAGCTTCACACTAATCTCCCACACTCTCAACACACACTCTTACTGAATAGAATCAATGTCACACAAAGTTGCACTTTCTCTTTTCTCTTATCGCACTTCTTCGCTCTTGTATATTTTCCATTACTAACTTATCTTGTATTTATACCATCTTCAACTTTGAAACATATCCAAAGTCGGCTATCCAAATCCAAATTCAAATTAGGTCAGTTCCAAAACATCCTAGGGTGGAATTAGAATGAGGGCGACCCAAACACACACTTCATCATTCTCAAAAGTAGTATTTCACACAAGGTCGGCCACACCAGTGTAAAACACATAAAACCATTAAGCACAAACTTTTCAAATGTCAAAATTAACTTCAATACAATCAGGGCAACTCAACTTTAGAACCATACATCATAAGACTTCATCAAAGAGAAATTTGGACCAACACCATTTCTCCTAGACCTCAATTAGAACCACAGTTCACAACTGGTGAACACAACTTGCATTGTACATCAAACCAACAACCAAGAATTTGAATATATCACTTCTCACAACCATGAAAAACATATCTAAACTACACAACCACAAGAGAAAATCTAGACCAAAAATAGGAACAACCACAAAACACCTACAACATATCTTTATTACATTTTTCTCAATATCCTCGACATATACAACCAACAACAACTAGTAGATTACCAACTAACCGGTTGACATCAATGAAAAAATCTTCAATCTTTCCATTCTTGCAACAATCCCCCCCATGTCATTGATGGAAACACATGATGTGAAAAACCATCAAAGACAACATATAAGCTCTAAATACATTTTTATGTCTCTCCCCTTTAGAAGATAATTCCATATATACTTCTTCTCTCAATTTTCCTTTCCTTTTTCACATGCTTCTTCTCCCCCTTTGACATCAATGGCAAAGGGAAAAGAATACTTTACATTTATTTCTCCTTTGACATGAAAATAGAATACTCATAATGACAACACTTGATACTACTTGCTCACCTTGAGAGGTAGCCACCAAAGCATCAACCCAGAAGAAAGATAGATCCATAGATCCACAGAACTGATGCATCTCCATATGCATCTAGTTCAAGAAAGGAGGGGAAATAACCCCCAAATTCTCCCAGAGATACTCAAAAGTATCTTTAGGAAGAGCCTTCGTGAAAATAGCAACAACCTGATCCTTCATCAGAACATACTCAAGCTTTACTTCATTCTCCATGACCTTCTCTCTCAAGAAATGATATGTGATAGATATATGATTCATCCTCAAGTGCATCATAGGATTCTTTGAAGTGTTAATTGCACTTGTATTATCATAGAAAATAGAAATGGGATCATCATATACCACTATGATATCTTTCAATGTTTGTTTCATCCATAGAACTTGTGTACAACAAGATGCAATAGCAATATACTTAGCTTCAACAATAGACAAGGAGACTGAATCTTACTTCTTACTTGACCATGCCATCAATCTACATCCAAGAAAGAATGCACCACCACTTGTACTTTTCCTATCATCTACACATCTAACCCAATGTGCATCTATATAGGAACTAAGTGTAAAATCAGTACTTTAGGATACCATAATCCATAATCTGGAGTGCCATTCAAATATTTGAAAATTATTTTAACATGTGTTTCCATAGGGTCTTCTTGAAATCTAGCCACAAGATAGACAACATGAATTATATCTGGTCTAGTAGTAGTCAAATACAGCAATCTGCCAATCATAGATCTATACTTTCTCTGATCAATCTTAGGTGAATCCTCAACTTTTCCCAATTTGTATCTAGTCACCATAGGAGTACTTACCGGTTTGGAACCATCCATCCCAAACTTCTTCAACATTTCCCTCACATGCTTAGACTATGAAATGAAAATTCCCTTCTCTATTTGATTAATTTGTAGCCCAAGAAAGAAATTCATCTCACCAAACATAGACATTTCAAATTCTTTATGCATTTCTTCCGCAAAAATCTTGCACATAGTTTCATTTCTTCCAAAGATAATGTCATCAACATACACTACTACAATCAAGATTTTGTCATTTTCAATCTTAAAGTACAAATTACTATCTGCCATACCTTTGTTAAAGCCTTGTTGAATCAAATACTTGTCTAACCTCGCATACCACGATCTAGGACCTTGCTTCAACCCATATAAAGATTTCTTCAATCTGCACACCATATCCGACCAATTGATTTGTTAACTAAAATACTTTTGGTTGTTCTATATAAAATTCCTCTTCTAGTTCACCATTCAAAAATGTTGACTTGACATCCATCTGATAGACCTTACAGTCTTTATGAGCAGCAAATGCCAAGAACATCCTTATAGCTTCCATTCTTGCTATTGGAGCAAAAGTTTCCTAAAAATATATACCTTCTACCTATGAGTAGCCTTTACACACAAGCCTTACTTTGTGTGTGGCAACTTCTCCATTCTCATTCAACTTATTTTTGAATATCCATTTTGATCCAATGATGTTTTTGTCTGCCGGTCTTGGGACCACTCCGAAGTTTGATTCTTCTCAATCTGCATAAGCTGTTCTTTCATAGCTTCCTTCCAATGTTCATCTTTACAAACTTCACCTATAGTCTTCGGTTCAACCTCAAAAAATAAACATAGATTTACTTCAGCAACAACTTTTCTTTTGGTTAACATGCCTTTTGTCTTGTCTCCAATAATCTCTATTTTTGAATGATTCTTCTGTACATATTTCAGTGTCTTAGGGGACATCACCAAAGCATCTTTTTTTTTTTTCATTTTGTTCATCTTGCTTCCATTGCTCATCTTTTTCCTTATTCTTCCACAAATTTTTCTATTCTTACACAATCATGCTCATCAGATACATATCCATCAATGTCAATAGGATTCTTCATTGTCTCATCAACCTTCACATTTGAGCTTTCTATAATACTTCTTAGTATTTTATTGAAACATTTGTATGCCTTGCTATTAGTAGAATATTCGAGAAAAATTTCTTCATCACTTCTTGCATCAAACTTACCCAAAGTTTCCTCATCTCTTCTGATATAACATTTTCTTCCAAATACTTTTAAATTTTTAATAGTAGGAATTCTTCCATGCCATAGCTCGTAGGGGGTCTTTGTACTATTTTCTCTTGCTTGAACTCGATTGAATATATAAACAACAGTATATGAATAGCTTCTTTCCAGCAAACTTTTGGTAAATCGGCCTCAGTGATCATTGATCTAGCAGCCTCTTGAACTATTCTATTTTTCCTTTCAACAACTCCATTTTGCTGAGGAGTTCTCAAGGTAGATAACTGTCTCTTTATTCCATGCATTTCAAAAAACATTTTAAACTCATGGGAAGTGAATTTTTGACCTCTGTTAGATCTTAAATATTTTATCTTCAAATTCACTTCATTTTCAACCATAGCTTTGAATGCCTTGAATCTATCTAATGCATCTGATTTCTCTCTAAGAAATGTAACCCGTGTATATCTAGAATAATCATCAATTAAAAGCATAAAGTAACTTTCACCAAGTAGACTTCTTACTCTCATAGGACCACAAAGATCTGTATGAACTAAATCCAGTAGTCCAGTAGTGGATTATTCTTTTGATCTGTAATGATTTCTCGATTTCTTTCCAAACTAACAATCCTTGCAAATAGCATTAACAGGATTTGTAATTCTTAGTAAATCTCTCATGACCTGAACAACAATGATCCTTGCCAAGTTATCAAAATTCATGTGACACATTATCCTATGTCATAAAATATTGTCCATCAACACCCTTAAGTTGATAAATATTCCCTTCAGTTTTATTTTCCGTAGCAATCAATGTTCCAGATCCTTTCTGGATCTGACATCTCTCATCCTTAAACACAAGATCATATCCTTTTTTTCACATATGAACAACACTCAATAAATTATGCCATAAACCCTTAACATAGTAGACATTGTCAATATGATGCTTGTCATCAAAACTTATTGAACCTATCCCACAAATTTTAGCACCAATATCATCTCCAAACATAACCAAGCCTCCATCATATTTTTCAAGCTTAAAAAACTTACTCTTATCACCAGTCATGTGATGTGAACAACCATTATCAACTACCCAAAAATTCTTTTCTTGCTTAGCATGTAGGGCAGAGATAACCGTACCTTCATTTTTCTCTTTCTCTGAAGGGATTTCTTTTACCTATCTTAAAGAATTAGCAAAAGTAGGTTCATCCTTAATCACTAAGAACAAGCTTTCATAGTCATCAGGGTCTTCATATTCAGAATCCTCATTAGATATACTAGCATTCTCATTCACATAATAAGCTCTGTTAATCTTCTTCCCTTTCTTTTTTTTCTCATATCTTTGTTTATTTCTTTTAGCTCTTTTCAGACACTTCGCAGCATAATGACCTATTTCTCCACAACTAAATCATTTAAAGGGAAAATTACCTTCATACTTATTAGAGCCTTTCCTCATTCTTCTTATAAAGTTGGCTTCTATTTCATCAAAGTTTTCTTCATTCGGATCATTAGCTTTTGTAGCTTTAAAAGTAGTCTCTGATTTGCACCCATTCCTTAGACTTGGCTTCCTCATCTCATAAGATATCAAAAATTCCAACAGTAGATCCTTAGTACAGGTTTTATAATCTATAGTCTACTCAATAACACTCACTTTCTCATTATAAGCATCAGGAAGAGTTCTGAGAATCTTCTTTACAATCCTGTCTTCATCTATAGTAGCACCAAGTCCTCTCATTCTAGCCACTATCTCATCCAATCTCTGTACATAAGCTTTAATATTCTCATCTCCAAAAATATGTAGAAGATCAAACTGTGTTTCCAAGTTCTATAATTTCACTTCTTTAACTCTTTCATCACCATCATGCACTCTTTCCAAAGCATCCCATACTTCCTTAAATGTTTTCAAATTTTGAACCTTAATCAACTCGAAATGTACCAGACTATTCTTTAAGATGAACTTTGCCTTATTTTTAGCTTCATACGCTTTGATCTCTTCAGGTGTACTCGAACAATTAGCAAGAGGAGTGTAAGGATTTTTCTAAGATTTCTCCACATCATATCCACAATACTCCAGATATTCTTCCATCAATACTTTCCAAATACCATAGTTAGTTCTATCAAACCTTAGATAATCAAAAACCACTTTTCCAGCCATCTGGGACCTTCCTCAAGCAGTTAAGCTCTTCACCAAGGAACCTTGCGCTTTGATACCAATTATTGAATAGGACAACTAAGGGGGGGTTTGAATCAGTTGTCACAAAATTAAACGTTTAATTCAATCATCGAAACTAACACTTAATATTGCTTAAATGATTAATCATCAAATGCCAATGCAGAAACTCAAATCCAACACATACACACAATAACACTAGATTTATGTGAAAAACCCAATGAGGGAAAAACCATGGTGAGGATTAACTCACACTATAGAGAATATCAAAATTAATTACAAAAAGGCTCATTGCCTGAAATAAGGACTCATTGTCTAGAACAAGGACTCATTGTCCAACAGGGCTACAACCCGGAGGGCTCACTGCCATAGAGATACAAAGAAGACTTGTTACAAAGAAACTACAATCCCAATGCAACAAAGGATTCCACCACAGTCACTTGATCAACTTGCATGAATGATAGAGTTTTCCTTCTGCTCACTACATTCGAAATCTCAACATTAAGCTTCGCATTGATCTCCCACACTCTCAACACGCACTCTTGTTGAATAGAATCAATGTCGCACAAAAATGCACTTTCTCTTTTCTCTTATTGTGCTTCTTCTTCGCTCTTGTATGTTTTCCATTACTAACTTATCTTGTATTTATACCATCTTCAACTTTGAAACATATCCAAAGTTAGCTATCCAAATCCAAATTCAAATTAGGTCGGCGCCAAAACATCCTAGGGTGGAATTAGAATGAGGGCGACCAAACACATGCTTCATCATTCTTGAAAGTAGTACTTCACACAAGTTCAACCACACCAGTGTAAAACACATAAAACTATTAAGCACACACTTTCCAAATATTGAAATTCTTCAATACAATTATGGCAACTCAACTTTAGAACCATACATCATAAGAATTCATCAAAGAGAAATCCAGACCAACACCATTTCTCCCGGACCTCAATTAGAACCACATATAGAACCATAGTCATATACAACCAACAACAACTAGTAGATAACCAGTTGACTGATTGACATCAATGAAAACACCTTTAATCTTTACATTCTTGTAACAGAGAAAATGGTCGACACACTTGAAAAAAATCAAAACATGAAATATCATCAACAACATGTTCAACATCACAATATTGAATATCAACAATAAACAAGTATCCCAATATCCACATCAACAACACTTCCAACATCATCAAAAAATTGATTCATATCAGCAACAAAGTCTATTTCCACAACATCAAGTGAATCAACAACTTTAATGGTCACAACATCAAAATCGGATCACCCAACATCAAAATCAAATCCATCAACAATATCAACCCCCAAATCAGCAATATCCACGTCAAAATTATCAACTACAACATCAACAAAATAATCAATCTCAAGACCAACAAGAAATTCCATCTCAAATATACAACAATCATCTCCACCACAACAAGCCTTACAATCCAACCACACCATTAAACATAAATACACTCCTTTAGGGGAGCCAATCGAGGGGGTGTTATACATGTTATTCAATGCTAAAATTATCACACTTCCAAAACCATCATGAAGTGGTGAACCTATCATCAAATTCACATGGTACGTTGATAAGGCCTATTATAAATACCATGGAGTAAAAGGTCACAATGCATAAAAATGTGTTACACTCAAAAATCTCATCCAAGACCTTATTGATCAAAGAAAAATAGCTATGGAAGACAACATTCAAGGTCTGAACACTAATGATAACATTAACACTTTATCTCTACCTCAAATGTTGAAGACAATGATCAAGGGCCATCTACCAATGACAACATTAGCAATATCTCAACCTTGAATGTTGAAAAAAATGATCAAAATCTATCAACCACTGATCACATTGACAATGTATCTACATTATCTAATGATCAAGAGGAAATACATCAAAAATTTAATCCAAAGCATGATCAAAATCAATCACCAAAGTCTAGCAATGATCCAGTCCAAGATATATTGACATCATCCAACCTCATGGTAGTACATATTGATGATCAAGATACTTTTAATCCAACAATTATACCTAATGCAAAAAATATAATCCAAGACATGTCACCCATATGTCCACATTTCAAGGAAATCCAAGGATCCTATACAAGAAATCCCTTTGAAATTAACAAAATCTCACTTTTCCTCTTGGAAAACACAAAACTTCACACTAGGGCTTCACACCCAACACCATCCTAGACCTCCCCTACTCAAACTCACCTTCCCCACACCTTATTATTGATGGGGAAGACCCATTCCTCAAGCAAAAATAATCAAAGTATGAGGAATGGGTCAGTTCTTCATATTGTTTAACCTACAAACCCTTGGAATTGCAAACTCAGGCCGATTTCAGAAATTTGAAGATAAATTACACAAAACTTAATAGATAGGCCTCAAAATGGATTCAAAAGGAAGGTAACATAGTATACTACACAAATCACAACAAAATTGAATTAAATTATTGATGTACAGGCCATACAATCTGTTGCTACAACAAAAAATACAAGAAATTCTGGAAAAATATGAGTTTTATTGTTTAACCTTCTTCAAAATAAAAAAATCAACCTTCCCTTCAAGTTCTTCAACATATTTATGATGTTTTCCCACCAAAAAAAATTGATTCAACTTCCACAACTGACATTTCAAAAGCTATGACCGTTGGAATTCTTATTTTGTCCTATTACAATATTTTTAGTTTTGCAATTTTGCAATTTTTGAGACCTCAACCATCTAGACATCTATAAACCAAAAAACATGACTTCCAAATGACTCATTTAACATCTAATTGGTCATATTGAACTTACTTGAACAAAATTATTCAAAACCTATAACCTAGACCTTAACAATTTGAATTGACAATCTTTTACCAATAGTGCTCCTGCACCACAAATAGAGCCATACACAAGAAGAGCAAACACAATAAAGACAAAAAGTTCAAGAAATTTTATTATGATAGAGAATATGCTGGAACTTTTGCTGATGAATCTGATATTGAGGGTGATAAAGATGAATGCATGTTTGTAGCCTTAGAGAATAAATCAATGTCTACTAACCATGGAAGATGTGCAAGGGAATGTGGTCTGGAAAACAAGAAGGAAGAGATGGAAGGTATTCTAGTTTCTTCCTTTCATGCTAAACAATACAAAGATTATTGGGTAATTGACAGTGGCTTCTCAAATCATATGACCAGAGACAAAAGTAAGTTTACTAAACTTGAAAAGTATGATGGAGGATTAGTCATGTTTGGAGATGATTTTGGTGCAAAGATTGTTGGAAAAGGAACAATTAGTTTTAATGGAAAAAAAATAATGATGATGTCTATTATGTTAAGGGCTTAAGACATAATCTCTTGAGTGTTGGAAAAATGTGTAGCAAAGGATTTAAGCTTGTGTTTCAGGATAATACTTGTGAGATCAGAAAAGGGTCCGGAAGTGTGGTAGCTGCAGGAAGAAGAACATATGGAAACATTTATTAACTTAAGGGTGTTGATGGTCAGTGTTTTGTGTCTCAAGTTAATGAAAGTTGGCTATGACACTGGAGGATGGGACATGTAAAATTTGACAACCTAATCGAGATTAATTCAAGAGAAGTTGTCAAGGATTTGCCAAGAATCACAAAGCCTATCAATACTATTTGCAGAAGTTGTAAGTTGGGAAAACAAATGAGTTACAACTTTAAAGGAAAAGAACAATCAACTACCGAAATGTTGGAATTGATTCATATAGACCTTTGTGGTCCTACAAGAACAAGAAGTCTTAATGGTGACAGGTATTTTATGCTTTTTATTGATGATTATTCTAGAATGACATGGGTTACTTTTCTTAGGGAGAAAGATCAAGCTCTAGATAGATTCAAGGTGTTCAAGGCTATGGTAGAGGATGAAGTGAACCTAAAAATCAAATTTTTAAGGTCTGATAGAGGTGGAGAATTCACCTCTAATGAGTTTAATATGTTTTGTGAAGAGCATGGTATAAAAAGGCATCTTTCTGCTCCTAAAACTCCTCATTGGAATGGAGTTGCTGAGAGGAAGAATCAGACTGTTCAAGAAGCTGCAAGGACTATGATGAATGAGGCAAATATACCTGAGGTATACTAGAGAGAATAAATTCACACTACTATCTATATTCTTAGCAAAGTTCAGATCAAAAGCAACAACACAAAGACTCCTT
The DNA here is from genome assembly GCA_007258455.2 of Sequoia sempervirens. NCBI lineage: Eukaryota > Viridiplantae > Streptophyta > Pinopsida > Cupressales > Cupressaceae > Sequoia > Sequoia sempervirens. Next base: position 90,677,927 of record VDFB02000017.1, on the reverse strand, counting down.
ATGAACTATGGTATGGAAAAATTCCTACTATTAAGTACTTTAAGGAGTTTGGAAGCAAGTGTTATAGTAAAAGAGATGATGAGAACCTAGGAAGTTTGATACAAGATGCGATGAATGTATTTTCCTTGGATATTCAACCAAAATCAAAGCTTATAGATGCTACAATAAAAGATTGAGAAAGATTTTTGAAAGTGCAAATGTAAAAGTTGATGAAAATATGCACAGATCAGTTGAAATAAGTGAAGATGAACCAAATGAACCTGTTTTTGGACAAGAGCAAGAAAATAATAAGGAAGAAGAAGAACAAATTGAAGAAGAAGAAGCTCCAGAACCTACTCCTAATACTCTAAAATATGTACAGAAAAATCATCTAGAAGAACAGATAATTGGAGGCAAAGGCAAAGGTGTAATGACAAGAAGCAAAGTGGAAAAAACTAAGGTAAATTTGTGTTTAATTTCCAAGATAGAACCTAAAAAAATGTGTGAAGCATGCAAAGATGAAAATTGGGTTAGAGCAATGAAAGAGGAATTACAACAGATAGAGAAAAATCATACATGGGAATTGGTTCCTAGACCGGTAAACAAGAACATAATTGGTACAAAATGGGTATTCAAGAGTAAGCTGAATGAGAATGGTGAAGTAGTAAGAAACCAAGCAAGGATTGTGTGCAAAGGTTATTCACAGGATGAAGGAATAGACTTTGATGAGACATTTTCCCCGATGGCAAGAATGGAGGCTATTCAGATGTTTTTGGATTTTTTCACTCACAAAGATTTAAAGGTATACCAGATGGATGTTATGTCTATGTTCCTGAATGGAGAATTGGAAGAAGAGGTCTACATGGAACAACTGGAGGGATTTCAGTTATCAAATCAACCAAACATGGTCTGTAAGTTGAAAAAGGCACTATATGGACTTAAATAGGCTCCCAGAGCATGGTGTGCAAGGTTGGACAAGTATTTGACTCAGGAAAGGTTCAACAAAGGCTCCATAGATAGTAATCTTTATTTCAAGATTGAAGGAAATTTTTTTTTGGTAGTAGTAGTGTATGTTGATGATATTATCTTTGGAGGAAATGAAGGTATGTGCAAGAAATTTGCAGAGGAGATGCAAAAAGAGTTTGAAATGTCTATGATTGGTGAGTTGAATTTCTTGGACTTCAAGTGAATCAAACTGATAAGGGCATATTCATTTCACAATCAAAGTATGTTAAAGAATTGTTGAATAAGTTTGGAATGGATGACTCCAAACCGGTTTGTACCCCTATGGTGGCTGGATGCAAACTAAGTAAGGGTGATGAATCTCGTAAAGTTGATTAGAACAAGTATAGATCTATGATTGGTGGACTACTATATCTTACTGATACTAGATTGGATATCATGCATGCAGTATGTTTGGTTGCCAGATTCCAAGAAGAACCCAAAGAAACACATGTTACAACTATGAAAAGGATATTCAAATATCTAAAGGGGACTCTAGATTATGGTTTGTGGTATCCTAAGGATACTGATTTTACTTTAAGTTCTTACACTAATGCAAATTGGGTTGGTTGTGTAGATGACTAGAAGAGTACAAGTGGTGGTGCATTCTTTCTTGGATGCAGGTTGGTTTCATGGCTAAGCAAGAAACATGATTCAATTTCTTTATCCACTACAGAGGCTAAGTACATAGTAGCATCATCTTGCTGCACACAGGTACTATGCATGAAGCAAACATTCAAGGATATAAGAGTGATGTGTGATGAGCCTATCTCTATCTTCTATGATAATACAAATGCAATAAATATTTCAAAGAATCTGGTAATGCATTCAAGGACAAAGCATATATCTACCAGATATCATTTCTTAAGAGAGAAGGTATTAGAGAATGAAGTCAAGCTTGAATATGTGCCTACAAAGGATCAAATTGCTGATATATTTACTAAGGCTCTTCCTAAGGATACTTTTGAGTATCTCTGAGAGAAGTTGGGGGTTACTACCCCTCCTTTGAACTAGGTGCACATAGAGGTGCATCATTCTAGTGGATCTACAGATTCATCATTTGTCTGGACTAATGACTGGGGTCTACTCCTTAGGGGGAGTAGGAAGTATCATTGTTGTTTTATGATGTGTGTTGTCATGGGTGCACTCCTAAGGGGGAGTGATCAAAATTATATATGGTTGAAGAATTATGTAAAAAAAAAAATCCATTGATGTCAAAGGGGGAGAGAGAGTCATGTGAAAATCCTGGTGTTCAGGTGTTATGTTCTTTTATGTTCTGCTAATGCTCTTGCTCATTCTTACTGTTATATGCATTGGAGTATTTGGATGGTGCATGTTCAATAAGTTTAAGAAGATACTGATTCACCCCCCCTCTCAGTATCTTGGGTGCTCAACAATTGGTATTTGAGCAGTGTGGATTTGGATAAAATATCTCCCATTCACAAATTGGTGTTAGGGGATGCATCCAGAAGAAAAGACATTTTGGAAACACACCAAAAGGGGATAGAGCTTATTGATGATTCCATCAAAGCTTTGTAGGAGGCCACCCCGGTACATCAATAGATACATCTCTTACTTCGGTAGAAAACTCACTTTCTAGTCCGTATGAGATGCCAACACGCCTCTTGGATGCTAGTGCACCGCACTATCGTCCTTATTCCGCGATGAAGTCCTCTAGCCGAGAGCTTGTTAGTTTGTCCTAAAAATATCTGTGACTTGCTCTTTCTAATTCTAGAACTCTTGCGCTATTCCTCGAGGTAGTTTAGGGAAGTTTGCCCTGTGAGGCTCTCTGAATGAAGAGAACTCGTGAATATAAAATCCTCCTTCTCTAAATTTTGGTGAACCTAACGTGAAGAGGAACTTTTTTTCAAGAACTAGGAATTTATTTACCCCTACTTGGCAGGGTCATAACTTTTGACTTGATGCTTGAAATTCAAAACCGTTTGCACCGTTGGAAAGATCTTCAAGATGACTAATTCAATCCCTAAAATACTGTGCCCTTGACAAATAAATTTTAGGGACCAACACAAGTTTCAACCCCAAATTATGCTTTGAAGACCTCTAAAAATGCAAATTACTAGAACCTAGAAAATACCAAAAAAATATGAAAACATGGATTTTTGGTTTTTCTTAGTTCTATCATTAGTCCACTTGTTTATTCATCATTTATCATATTTAACTTGCTATTTTTTAGAATGAATATAATATCCTTTTATCAGTTCAATATCTAATTTTATTCAAAGTGTTAATGATGTTCCATTTCATGCATGTGATGGTGACTTGGCTTTACCCATGTCACTTGGTGTCTTCGATCCTTCTCACAAAATTCCTCTTGCATCGAAGGATATTTTGTTGCAAGAAGATGAAATCATTGATACCTTTCTTAATGTTACTCTACCTTCTCTTCATTCCAATGCACTCTTTTCTAGAGATGATTCATTTGTGAATGATGAATCTACCCCTCATTCCAAGGCACTCTCTTCTAGAGACGTTGCATTGGAATGATGAATCCCATCTTTGTTCTAATGCACTCTCTTCTAGATATGATGCATTAGTGCATGATGAATCTCCTTCCACATTTGATCCTCTTCGGATTGATGTTGACAATGTTTCTTCAAATAACAATTCTACTAGTTGTGATGATTCTGTAAATGTAATCTGTCTCTGCTACCCCTCAAAGGCCTAAGAGTCCAATCATTTACATGACTCCAGCTATCCCTTCTCCTAAAAGGATTTTTTCTATTGATAGTGTTCCATTTGATAGCGATTCTCTTGATCTTTCTATGGCTCCCTCTCATAGAGAGGTAGTCCATACTTATGAGAATAGAATGAATAAACAACCAAGTCTTCCTCAAGAACCTAAGCCTACAACTAAGGCACCTGGTGATTATGATCTTGTTGAGCAACTCCAAGTTACTCCAGGTAAGATCTCATGGTGGGATTTTCTTCAGTCTGCTCTGGTTTACCAAGGTATGCTTTAGGAATCCTTCAAAAATATCCTCTTGCCTTCTTCTGCTAGGATGGTAGATGTTGATGTGTTGATAGCCAATATTCATGTGGATTCACTGAATATTACATTCTATCCATAGGAACTTCTTCTTTCGAAAGTACAAAAGCAAGAGGACCCTCTAATCATTATTGTCAACATTAATAATATCAGCATTAGGTGTACTCTTGTTGATGTCGGTTCAACGCTCAAAGTATGTAGCATCAATCTATTTCCTAAGATTAATATTGATTCATCTTCTCTTAATGCTTCTTCTATTGACATTTGTGGGTTTGATAATGTTAGTCAACAAGCCTTAGGCATGATAGTATTTCCTTTGAGGTCAGGACCCGTTACCATACCCACCCTTGTATATGTTATGTCAAGAAAACCACCATATAATCTTCTTCTTGGTAGACTGTGTATTCATGCTATAGGTGTAGTCCCGTCTACCTTGCATAAGTCTATTAAGTTCATTTGTAACAATAAAGTAGCCACAGTCAAGGCTGAACCTGAGGCTATGCACTAATGTGAAACATAAGCTATTGGTCAGGTTTCTATTGTGCCTACTCTTATTCCTTTAGTGTCTTCCAATGTGTCAATTTTTACTCTAGTAGTACCTATTACAAAGGATACTCTTGAGATAGATGTCCCTAAAGAAGACCCTTCTGAAGCAAGAAATCCTAAGTCTACTCCTCAAAAGAATGCATGTCTTGGTGATGATTGGGGTTCTTTAGACTTTATAGAATTCTTCACTGGAGAATATAAAGTCAACTTGATCCACTCAAACCTTCTAATATTGTTGTGCCTATAGCACACACACCCTTTTCAGAATGGGGACCCTCTCTTTTTGCTTCGCCAAGTCACTTTTGTCATCACCTCATTTTGCGTGCCCCCTATTTTGAGTCCTAAGTGGTCAAGGATTCTTAGAAGTATCCTCTTAAGTTGACCAGGTTTTGCCGAATTGAAAATTTCCAGGTCTTTGGCCTCTGCAGAGCTCCCTTGGCAGTTTCCCTTCAAGTTTTCAAACTGCCATCCTCCAAGTCATGCGGGTCCACCCCTACAAGCTACCCTATGCGGAACTCTGCCTTGTCCTTGTCATTTCGAATGACTGACTCAACACATCTGCCCACCCCATGGGACCTGCAGCCCCCATTGCCATTTCCATTATGGTCCTGATCTCGACCAACCCTCGAACGCCGCCTGCTTCGTGGACCCCGTCATTCCCGCCGCCGCTTTTGAACTGCATGCCAACCAACCTTGGCTGCCTTCACACCTGCATTAATGGTGGGAATTTAATGCACCACATTATATAAATATCTAATTTTGACAAGTCATTTTCACAGTTAGACTTACAAAAGACTTGTCAGAGCCCTGACCATCGCTGCCTCTGCGCCTGCAGGATCTCTTCGCTGTCTGAAGCATTATCATCTTTAGTTCCATCAGATTCTTCATTGGATTTTCTAGGTTAGTCTTCCACTGCCAGTTGTTCCATGGGTTTTCATTGATTTTCGCAAAAAAAATTGTTAAATTCTAATGAAAGAAAGTTCAAAACTAGTTAGATGACACCATGACAAGCAAAACCCATGTTTTGAAACTTAGAAAATATTTTGAAAACTATTTATTATACATCTGTAGACCTTCATCTCTCATGGTCATTCTTAAACCATAGCCATCATACCTTGTGGATCTGCAAGTGCGGGCCTCTGCCTATGGATCTCCCTTTGCACCCATCATCCCAAACAATTGATTGAATCTGTCCTTCCACTAGGCGGGCCCCGTGCTGGTAACTTTAGTCCAATTTTTGAGCCAAAACGCCTAAGTCTGGAGTTAGTGTGATAAACTGGAGAAAGCAGAACCGGAATGGGAGTTGAACTTGGAACCATAGGTTGGTTCCGTGTTCAGGTTCCATTCCGATCCTGGTTCTTGGCTACACCCTTGTCCTTCTGGCGGAAGCGGATCTAGGAATGAACTTCTCCCATAGGTGTTTCTGTAAGAATCAACTCCCAAAATGATTCCACTACCGATGAATGTTCACTCTGGACTATGCCCTTATCCTTTTGGTGGAAGCAGAACTGGAATGGGAATTGAACTTGGAACCATCGGTTGGTTCCCAGTTCAGATTCCATTCTGATCTGAGTTCCGAGTCCAAGGAGTATCCTTTTGGTGGAGGCAGAACCAGAATGGAAATTGAACTTGGAACCATTGTTTGGTTCCCAGTCTAGATTCCATTTTGATCCCGACTCTGGTCTTGGTCTGGTTTTGATCTCGGTCCCGCATATGTTTAAAAGTTTCCTATTCCTGATCCTCTCTTGGGTCCGCTTCTGGTAAGTGCAAAATTTGATTAAGTATAGAGAGAATTACCCTAAAGGAATGAAGAATTATATGAGAGGTAATGATGATAGGATTTAGTTGGGTGTTTGCTATTCTAGACTGCCTTGACTTGCAATCTATCTGCCTTGTAGACCCCACACTTTCTTCTGACGTATAAGCCCAAAGCAAAATGACTAAGTGTTGAACACCATGCGGGCTGGCCCATGCGAGTGGCCGCTTGCAGAACTCCGTCTTGCCCTCGCCCTTTGTAACTGTTGGTGACCTCCATTAGCCCACTATGCTGGGCTCGACCCCATTGCCTCCTTCTAGCCATTTGCAAGTGAACGAGTAATTTTTAAGCCTCTTGCAGATCCGATGATGCGGGCCTCCCTGGGCGGTACTCCATCTTGCCTCTGCCGTTCTAAACGACCGACCTCCAACGACTTCTCGCATCTCCAGGCTTGCACCTATCCAAACTGTTTGGACTTCAAAGACAAAAGGGAGCCATCCTTCCTAGCCATGGACCCCACATTGCAGGATGCCGCTTGCGAGATGCTGACTTGTTAGTGCCATTTCAAATGACATAACTTAAAACGACTAGGATAGCCTCTTCTCCCATGTTCCTTAGGTCTGCACTCTTGCATAATCAACCTAACATTTCCAGAGCCTCAAAATTGATTTGACCCATGTGCTAAGATGATGTAACCTACCGATGGGCCACACCTTATGATTGAAATCCGAATGCTGGTAGAACCACATGGGTTGTTGTGCCCTGATTGTCATCCATTCGTAATTGCTTTCAAAATGGTTGCCAACATAGGGAAGTCTGCACCCCTAGGCCCGCATTGTCATAACTCCCTCAAATGAAAGGAAAATCATGATTTGAAAGAAGTGTTAGGATCCTTGAAGGATAAATTGCTCGACCTAATGTTGTTTTCACAGAATTTTGCTAAAATTTCTCACATTTTACACTTGAATGTGCTTATTGCTCCTTTGTCTGCAAGATATATGGAACCAGTGGTAGGACCTTCTAAAGCTCCTGCAGAGAAGGAAAATGGCAAGAAGGCAACCAAACCACCAAGAGGCAAGGAGGACAAAGATCAAATGAAATACAAGTTTCAGGGAGAAGAACTCAAGACAAAGGTCACCATAGACTGGGACAAGGTCTCAGACACTAACTGAGGGCACATTGACATCGATGAATTCAAGCAGAGGGTCGTCATCAATCCTACTACAGAGAATTCTAAGAAGATAAGGAGTGGGTTGGCCAAGTCAACTAGTTTCCCGCCTTCCCTCATAGCCCCAAAATTAGTAATGGCCTGCAGAGAAGCATATCAGGAGAGAACTAAAAGAATTGTGGATAGGGATAGAAACATATTGGCTCATTTTTCCACCAAGTCCATTGGGAAAAATTTTCATATTCCCACCTTTGATGCAATGGAGGAGACATCCAAGGAATATGTCGAGAGCATGTGGAAGGCCGACCCCCTCATTTGCAAGAAATTGATCAATCAATACTAGATAAATGGGAAGAGGGGTACTGCAAACAAGGTACCCTAGGAGCTCTTTAGGAGTGATTTCTACGAAGATTACCATGATCTGGTGACCTTACTAAGAAGATTCATGGGCCTCCTAACTGCGGCTTTCTTCCAAGAATGGATGCTCTATTTTATAGAGGAAATTATCAGAGGAGAAACTAAATTCTACTGGGTAGGAATGATTAGCAACTACCTACATGAGTAGTTTGTGGCATTAAAGAAAACCTCGCAATTCTACATGACTTCATACCTAGTCTATCTACTAGACGACCATGCTCAGTACAAAGGTTTGTTTGTGGCACCGAGCCAAACTCCAGGGAGGGAACTAAAGGTCTATGATAGATACCCTCAACTCAAATTTAGAAATTTCAAGAAGGATTATTGTAGAGTCAATGATGCCTTCATCGGGCACATTATCAGATTGCTTGGAGGTGACTTCAAGAGGAGAGTCACTCATAGTGCTAATGCCTTCATCTTTTGATTCGACTTTCTATTTATTTAGCTCCCCAAGTTTACCTATATCCGAACCGAGAGTTTCTCAGAGAGATCGTATAAGCTGCCTTGGTACCCAAATGACTGGTTGGTATTACATAACTCTCCAAGTAGCTCCAACATGGTTATACCCTTTTGAGTAACATGCATAGGCTGGGAATTCCATATCCTCTAACATTTGGCCAGGGTATGTACGTAATCTAGTCATCTTTGTGTGCGAAATATTCTTGAGAGTTAAATGAATATAACTTGGAGCTCCACATCGCCAGACCACAAATGGACCCATATGGAAAACTAAAGAAGATGGTTGGAAAAGAATATGCCCACCTCCACAATGTCGAGGACTTCTAGGCGAATTGCAGAGATGATAAAGAAGTGCATATGAGGCACTACATGCACATGGCCACATATTTTTTTAAGACGGTCAACTTGTTTCCAGTGTCGGATCAAGTTGTGGAAGATGAGAACACGGTGATTGATCCGAGATATGATGTTGTCGCCAACCTACCGCTACCACTGATTGATTAGAACGAGGAAGAGGTCAATGACCTTGATATTTTGATGAAGCCAATAGAGGCAAGAACAAAACGATGGATTGATGGGAAAGTTTCCCAATTAAAACACCAAGGTGTAACTTTGACCTATGGCGAGCTCGAGGACAAGCCCCAGAGCGAGATTGATAGTGCCACTGCTGCTGCCCCATCTGGGGAAACTTCAAAGTATCGTCCCACTACCCGGTCGAAGAAGAGAAAAGAAGTGGCTGAACGTCAGCCTAAACACAAAGTATATTCAAGAAAGGCATCAAAAGGTGAGCCTTCTAAGAAGGCCAAGAAGTCAGGTGGTTTCACAAAAATGCCCACCATACAAGAGGACCTAGTCCGCAAGGGAGAGGAAGAAGAGATCGAGCAGCCAAAGTCTCCACCTATTGCCTTTTCTCTCATTGCCACAACTACTGCTGCTACCACTGCCCTTACTCCCCCACCCGCTTCTTAGGCAATGCTAGCTTCTTCTCCACCCACGGTGGAAATTTCAGTCCACCTTGCTTCCACCTCGCCTACTACACTAATCTTGGTGGTAGATTCTTCTTCTACCTCTACTTCTTTGCTTTCTTTCGCCTCCATGTCACCATCAATGACCCTTCCATTGGTTGTTGCAACAATGACAATGCCCACCCTCTCACTCCCAGAAGCCTTTGCTCAGCATATGCAAAACATACCAACAGAGCTGCCGAGAGTATTAATGAATCCTACAGTGTAGGCTGCCCTAGCACAAGTTGTTGCTGACCTTCCTATTCCTACTCCAACCGAGCCACCAAAAATGGAATCGACAATGCAGATCTCCGAGGAGTTGGAAAGGAAAGAGAGGGAGGCAGTGGAGGAAATGGAGGAAGAGGTTGATTATTATCATGAGCATCCTGAGCATCAACATCTTGTTGTTGATGAAGTGGTGCATGAAGAAGAAGAAACATAGTCCTCTGAGGAAGACGTTGAAAATCCTGGGCCAAAGTACATTATGGAAACCTTCGATTAGGAACTTGAGGAGGAACTTTCCAAGCAACTCAGGGATATTGGAGAAGAAGTTTAAAAGCAACCTTCTGAAGAGAAGAAAGAGACAGATGATGAAATGAAGGTGACCTCAGAGCCTCTGACTAGGGAGCAAGATAAGACCCCTAAGCATAATAAAGAAATGCCTCCTTCGCAAGAAGAAGTGAAAAAGGAAGAAGAAAAGAAAGAAGAGGATAAGCCTCAAGAGGAGGCTGAAGCAAGCAAGACCCTGAAAGCAGAGCACCATGAAGAACATGGGGAACAAGAAGAAGAAGAAGAGAAAGCCTTTGAAGGGGAAGGTTGCCCCAAGAAAGATATAGCCGCCACTGAATCTCCAGAGAAGGAAACAGTCTTATTCAAGATTCAAATGAAGAAGAGGAAGAAAAGGTAGAACGAAAGACCCTTGACAACAAAGAAATGGAAATTTAGCATACTCAAGAAGAGGAGGGTGAATGTGAGCCACCAAAAGAGGGGCCCTAGATGCCTGAATGGCTAGAAAAGCAATTAGAGAAGAAGACCCCTACTCTTATAGATCCAAAGGCAAGACTGGAAGCCATTCTAGCTCAGGCACAAATCAACATGAAGAAGGAACAGAAACTGAGGGTACTATCCCACACTCACAATGGATGTCTCATACTCTAGGACTGTGCAGATAGCTACTCCGGTGGAGGAAGGAGGAGTCAGCTATAATATTTCCACTATTGACTTGGGAGCAGCCATGAGAGAGCAGGAAATTGAACATCTTCAGGGATTAGTTGCTACTATTGTGCATCAAATGCACAAGGACAAGACCTCTAAGGAGGAATTAAAATCACAGGTGGCAGACCTAACAACCTATATACAACAATGGTCCTCTGCTGAAGAGCTGCCCTTGACATCATCGACCACTCCTTTGTTGTTGTCCAAATTTCATATTAGTAAATTAGAAAGGAGAAAGAATTGGACCAAGGCCACTGAGGGTTGGTTTCAATAATTCATCTACAATGGGCATATGGGCATCAACCATGTTGTCAGAACAACCAAAAAATTTTGGGAAGTGCAAAAGCAGCTTGAAGGCACAATGAAATTCTGCACTGACTTCCTAGAATTATATTGAATCGCATACCCCAAGCTCGAGGCTATTCTAAAGTTTCCCAAGAGAACATGGGAGAAGGAGCTTGCACTGGAAAAAGATGACCATTGGCTCATCGAAACATGGAAGTTGGGCCTCGATCATCAAAAAGAAATATTAGAATGGATGTTCCATGAATTGGAGCTTGATATTGATTGGGCCATGGAAATAAGGACGACCTGTGAGGAGTACCTAAAGTTGATGACAGATTTTGACATGCCCTCCATTGAGATAGATTCAGAAAAGATAAAGCCACACTTCCTTAAGAGGATGGAGGATGGAGCCACAAATGCCCTCACGCCGGACTTTATGGATTTTGCTACTTGAGCCTTCGCCCAATCTGAGCAAGTAATAAAGAATACACCCAAGTGTGATAAGGATTGGGATATGATTACTAGATGATCAAAGAAATTGAACTTTCAAGTGCTCCAATATGACATTATGGAGTGGAATAAGCTCCAAACATTGATCGAAAATTTTGTGGAATATGCTACTATGAAGAAGTATGAAGGAAATCTGGTAATTGACGATGGGTTCCTCACAGTATAGCTGCAACAAAGGCAACCAACTAAAAGAAAAAATTGCTACAGTGCTACCCACTAGAAGATAATATAGGCTAGAAGACAAAAGTGTATTTTATATTGTAAAATATTTGGGGGTAGATGAAACCCTAATTTGTAGTGAATCTTTGCCACACAATGCGATTAAATCTTGTCCATTCATTTTTCTTTTTGGACATTGTAAATAGGGGGTCTCCTCTCATTTTCAAGAGAGAGTTGAGTTGTTGTAAAGACATGTTGCTTGAAATTGAATAGAAATTCATTGATTATGGTGGATTCTTGAGTTCCATTTCATGTTGCATGATTCTTCTCCTCATAGTTAGTGAATTTGAATAGATTTACTTTATTTTTCTATGTGTTTAGCATGCTTTAGCAAATTAGGTAGTGTTGTTCATTGATGGTAAAGAATTCTGTTATGTTGATGGCCTTCCTTGTTCATGCTTTTTGTTGTTTATTGATGATAAACTATAGTGTAAAGCTAGTCTGAACATTGCTTGAATGGTGCACTTAAATTCCATCCTTTATTCATGCTTTATGGTGAATGAATGATTGAAAATATATAGACCGTAGAAGATTGCACTAGTTTCATGAGACTAAGCTAATTTGGTTAATTGGGGCTTAGTTTTAGGAAGGCTATCCACTGTAGCATCCTCCATTGTCACTGTTCATCAGTAGTTTTAGGTCTAGGAACTTCTTCCTTTCCCTTCCCTTTTGAATTTTCTTTTAATAGTAGCTTAGATAAAGTTCATTGCACATTGTAAAGCCAAATATGAAGATCAAAGTGGAGTTTGAGACTGCTGTTCTAAACTTGCAAGAATAGAGAAACACTTCAAAAAATTTATAAACTCCACTCAAAGAGCCAATTCCTCTCCAACTTAACTTACATAAGGTTGATCTGTGATTACTAGAAAGATCACATTGAACCAACTGAATTATTCCAAGCATGTCATGACCTAACACACGAGAGACCTTGGGGTAGTTCTATGCAACTTGTTTGTAGGAAATTCCCTTTCAAGAGAGGTAATGCACGTATGCATTGCCTATGTTGAGAAGTGCTAAAACACCCATCAACAGAACTGGTGCTAGAAGGAGGGCTCCTTTGAGTTAAGTTCGATCAAATTGGTTCGTTCTCCCCTGATGGGTTCCATAGAGTCCTAAGATCTACTCCAAACAAAGGGGAATTCCAAGAGCTACAACCCCCTACCAAGACTAAGAGAGCTAAGAAAGGGGAAGCCACTTCATCTTCCTCATCCATTCCATCTGACCCACCTTCATCTTCACCTCTCCCTTCCTTCCATTCACCCCACACTCCTTCCTCATTTTCCACTTCCACCTCCTCCACTCAGTCATCCCAAACTGTCTTCCAACTTATTGCTTCCCAAAGCTAGGGTGTTGCCCCTGCCCCTGCCTTCCAAGTCCAAGGCGCAACCCTAGCTGCTACTGCCCCTATGCAGCCCCAAGTCCCTGTCCAATAGCAAATAAAACCCCTACCTCCCTTCATGGCTTGGTTGGGAAATAATCCCTCTCCACTATTATTCAATGCTTACCATGACATGCCCAAGAACCCAGAGGGTTTTTGCACAAAATTCAATCCACGAGATCCTTAGAGGACAACAAAAGAACACATTAAGATATTACAACACTAAAGGATATGCAGATTGATCATGAGGATGTGGCATGAATAATTTTCCCTTATTCTTTGGGAGATGAAGCTTTCTATTGGTACATCAACTTGCCAATAGGATCTATCACTACTTGGGATCTCTTGAAGAATGCCTTCTTGAGGAAATACAAGATTCCAATCAACCCCTCAGAATTATATCAACAATTCATGTATGTTCGTAGAGAAGTCAACGAACCAATCAGATCCTTCAATGATCAATTCCATCGAGAGTACATGAGGTTACAAAATCCATATGTGCTTAATGATGTTACTATCTTACTCGTCTACTATGCTTCCCTCAACAACCTTATAGCTGCATTTGTGAAGAGAATGTGCCCACCACCTGCTAGATTAGTGGATGCTTATGTTGAGGAAGTTATAGACAACATCGACTTGGGACAAAACATTTCAGGTCTGCTGCCTTCATTGGGACAAATTGTTCATCCCATACAAGTTCAAGGGCTCACTCAAGCTCTACAACATCAAACGCCTCTTATGAACCAATTGCCACAGCTTCCCACAGTTTCTCATCCAGGACAACCGTTGAACCAGGCACCTCCTATGCCTCATTACTTGCAGCCTCAACATCAACATGCCTATTAGAAGCAATTTCAAATACCCACATATCTACAAGGATCTAAATTCCCGCCCGCTCAACAGAACCAACTAGCAGCGCAAACCCTCTTTCTCCAAAATCAAACATCACAACCAAGCAATGCAGAGAAGGACCAGTTGGATGAACTAACGGAGATGATAAAAAAAATTCCAAGCAGATGACACACCTACAGAATCAAAATAACCAGCTGCAACCTTCTCAACACAACATTTAGGCCAATCTCAATCGAGAGAATAGAGACAATCATGAAGTGGGTACCTCATCCGGGAAAAACTATGAAAGAGGAGAGAACTCCAATCAGAAATTCAAAAGGAGACCCTCCCAAAGAAAAAACATGACATGGAATACAAGGCCTAACAATGGAGGTGTTCCTAATCCTCTTGATTAGCCTACCAATGCAGAAAAGATAACTAGTGGGGTGTACCTTACCGAGGTAGCTCTATCCAGATGGTGCCGAATCCACAAGACAAACAAGCATTCTGAGTTGGATTGCCCCAAGTTACTCACGGTTGTGGAAATATTTCAAGTAGAAGTCCAAAATTCTATGGATAACACCAGTTGTTGAGATATAGTCCCGTCGAAACCATACGACTCTTCTGTGCTTGTAGTCAATCAAGCCCTATTCCCGCGAAGTGAGAGCAATGCCCCAGATACCGAGACTGCTTCACCAAAGAATGAAGAGGTGAAAGAGGTAAGTAATGAAGAAACTCTAGCCCAGCTCTTTACTTCGGTAGATAATGGTCTAGTAGATGAGGAAGAGCTTCGTGAAGATGAAGTCCAAATGTTCCACCAGAGAGCATCCCCATATAACTTAAGGAATAGGAAAGCAGGAGGACCTTTCACAACCTCCACTCCACCTAATAACTTTAGCACCCCACCTGATCTGAATGCAAGCAATAATCCTTGTTACCCCTATGTGCCCACCCAATATTTTAATAAGAACAAACATCCAAATCAAACATAAAACTAGTCAACTAGCTCTTCCTTAGGTAGAGCCTTTGAGGCTGAAATTGAGCAAATGGGGGAGTATGTTGCTGAAGAATTCAAAAAGGTCAAGATCAACCTGTTTGCTTTTGAGTTACTTAAGGTCCCTACAGTTAGGCACACCTTCTTTAGGGTTATCAATGGGACCCCTTCCTCTAAGTCAACACAAGAGGTACCAGCTAAGAAGGTCTCTTTCGAAGAGCCACCGCATGAGCCCGTAATTTAGGAAATCATAGGCAAGAAGAAAGATGTCCCTTCAAATTAGAAAACTGGAAAACAACCCACTAAAGAACAAAGCCAAGTAAAATATGAGGAAAAGACCAATGAGAAGGACAAGAACCAAGTGGCCTAGGTAGATACGCCCATGGTGTTATTTTAGGGAAAATTAGAAACACAACTTTTTCTCACTACAATTAGAATATTTGGGAAAAACCTGCATAATTGCTTGCTTGATTCAGAAGCATCTGCCAATGTCATGCCTCTCGCTATTTGCAAGGCACTAGGAATAGTTTCCACTCCTTCCAGAAGAAAGGTGACTCAACTAGAAAAAACAAAAGTGAACATTGTTGGAGAAATCAATTAGATTCCTATGCAGATTGTTGCAGACCCAAGAGTGCAACAAGTTATTGACATTCGAGTTGCTGATATCCCAAAAACCTATGGCATAATACTGGGGTGAGACTTCCCCCGAGTATTGAATGGGTATGCTGCAACTAACTTCTCCCACTTATGGCTACCATGGAAGGGGCTTCCAAACCATATTTGCATAGATCAAGAGCCCCATATGAAGTTCATGATCATGGAATACAACACCAACGAGGTGTTGTTTGCTGAAATTGAGTTGGGAAATTATTCTCTCATGGCATATCAGGAAGAATTAAAGCCTCTAGAAGAAGAGATGACTAAGGAAGTCTTCTTGGTATTGTGCAACCCTCTTGCCAATTTAGCCTATGCACTTCATAGCACAAAGGTGCTAGTAGAATCAAATGATGATGAATCCTGCGATGACGATAATTTGGGACTACTAGGTGGATTCCAGGATTTCATGGAGAAGTGTATACAAGATCAGCTCAACCTGGGGGCAAGAATGGATTTCCAAGAACTCTTGTTGCCTAGTTGGTGCAGAGTGCATAATGCTTCCCACTCAGAATTCAAGTGCTACTTATGTCAGATAGTAGTGGAACATGTTAAAGGACAAGTTACACATCAAATGAAGTTGCCGATCAGGCAGCCTGTCACCAACCATGCCGAGCCAGTGTCCATTCTAGAGATGACAGATGTAAACGTGTAGCTGAGGAGAAATGAATGTATGATCGACACCGAGGTTCATGAACCCTCCAAGTTCTAGATGCTACGCTTTGATTGATCCAAGTCCAAGCAAGGAGCCAAAGCTAGATTCAAACTCATCAGTCCTACAGGTAAGACCTACTTCGCTGCTCATAGGCTTCAATTTTATTGCACAAATAACGTAGCAAAGAATGAAGCACTAGTTCATGGTATCTTGATGGCCTTAAGAAAGAAGGTTAAAATGTTGCAAGTCTTTATTGATTCAGAATTAGTACTAAAGAAAGTTAGGAAACTATATTCTTGCCATGATAGAAGACTAGAAAACTATAGGCATAGAGTTTGGGACCTATTAGAAAGCCTAGATGCCTTCAATATTTAGCTGATCCCATGATCCCAAAACTATACTGTTGATGCCTTGGCCCAGGTAGCCAACACCCTTCAACCACTGTCGTTGTTTGGCCTCAAAAGGTTCACTATTGAACTTACCTTTGCCCCATCAATGCTCGATAATGTAACCCATTTCCAGGTGTTCAATGACAACATGCACATCCTGGAATTTATCACTAGTTCCAGCCTGTTTGCAACCTAGATAATTGATGAGGCTCAGTCCGAAGAGGCTAAGTTAGATATAGAAGGGGTCATCGATCTAAAAAACACACTATTCCTAGAGGAATTGTTAAGCTCGAATGTATATTTGACTTAGATCATCTCAGAGACTAGGATCAACAAGCAAATAAAGATTCCATTAACAATCAATGTGACACACACAACCTCAGGACAGCCGAGGAAGTTAAAAATATATTCATTGGAAAAGTGTGTACGTTAGAAGAAAAGACAGGGATCATCAATGCTTTGCAGAAATATCATGATGTGGTTGCATGGAGTTATGAAGATTTAAAGACATATGATACTTCAATCATCACACACACTATACCTCTTAAGCTAGATGCCCGACTATTCAGACAACGACAACGTCCCGTCAACGTGTTTTTGGAGTCCATCATTTACAAGGAGGTGCAAAAGTTATTATTAGCTAGGATCATATTTTCGTTCAACCACTCCACTTGGGTGGCCAATTTGGTCTCAGTTAGGAAAAAGAATGAAAAAATCAAATTGTGTGTGGATTTTTGCAATTTGAACAGAGCTTCAAAAAAGGACAACTATCAAGTGCCCTTGTTGGATGAGGTATTGCAGATTGTCAATGGTTCCCAGATGATGTCTTTCTTAGATGGGTACTTTGGGTATAATCAAGTAATGGTGCAATATGAAGACAAGCATAAGATAACATTCACCACCAAATGGGGAACCTTTGCATATCGAAGGATGCCATTTAGACTCATCAATGTTGGTGCCACTTTCCAGCGTGCAATGGATATAGCCTTCAAAGATTTGATCGGAAAGTGCATTATCATCTACATGGATGATCTTAGAGTGTTCTCAAAGAAGCAAGGTGATCACATTTCCGATCTGTGCAAAGTTTTTCAAAAGTGCAGAGAATTTGGGATTTCCCTTAACCTGAAGAAGTGCATCTTTGGAGTTATAGAAGGTAAGTTGCTCATACACGTTATTTCAGAGCATGGGATATCAATAGACCTCGAGCGTATTCAGTCCCTACTAAAGATTTAGCTAGCTGGTAGCAAGAAAGGACTAAAATATTTCTTCGAAAAGATAAACTTCGTTAGGAAGTTCATTATAGGCTTTGCTGAAATTGTTAAGCTGCTCAATGCCATGTTGAAACAAGATGCCAAAATTGAGTGGACCCCTGAGGTGAAGCAAGCATTTGAGGAATTAAGAAGGCCATTGTT
This sequence comes from Sequoia sempervirens, assembly GCA_007258455.2. Taxonomy (NCBI): domain Eukaryota; kingdom Viridiplantae; phylum Streptophyta; class Pinopsida; order Cupressales; family Cupressaceae; genus Sequoia; species Sequoia sempervirens. Next base: position 90,660,047 of record VDFB02000017.1, on the reverse strand, counting down.
GATGCACCTATACTAGTTAGTTTGGATTACCTGAAGCCTTTCTATATTTACTCATTCGCTTCAGATCATTCGTGCACCAACATTTTGACCCAAAAGGATAATGAAGGGAGTGAGCACCCAATTACATTCATGAGTGCTCCACTAAAGGATGTTGAACTAAGGTATCACAATGTAGAAAAGTAAGCGTATACTTTGGTCAAAGGAGTCAAGAAGTTCAGACATTACATCTTGAGGAATAAGGTGTTCGCCATTGTACCTGATCCGGCAGTGAAGACACTCTTGATGCAGAATGAGTTAGGGGAAAGAAGAGAAAAATGGGTGACTTTGTTTCAAGAGTACGACATGAAAATTTAGCCAATGAAACTAGTAAGAGGGTAGGATCTTACTTGAATGATAGCTGAAACAAGAGCTGAAGCAGGACCCAAACTTATATTTCAACAATATCAACTTGAGGATGTCTCTCCCAGAGAATGGTATGATGACATTGTCTACTACCTACTGAACAACAAGTGCCCATCTCATCTACAAGGAGTTTAGAAGCATGCTCTCCGATTGAAGAGTAGTAGCTATATGCTATGAGGGTCTATACTTTATAAGGAGAACCATGAAGGGATTTACCTCAGGTGCCTCAAAAAAGAAGAAGCAACACCTGTGTTGAAGGAATTTCATGATAAATTTGGTACTTATCATGGATCTGGCCCTTCTACCACTCATCAGATCTTACGAGCATGATATTATTGGCCTACGGTTTTCAAGGATGCATATAGCCATGTCCGTACATGCCATGTTTTCCAGATCATTGCGACCATAGAAAGAAATGATGCTATCCCATTGCAACTAGTCCTGGAGGTAAGACCATTCGTGCAATGGGGTCTCGACTTCATTGGTTCGGTAAGCCCACCATCCTCTGCGGGTCACAGGTACATTCTAATCGTGTTTGATTATTGTACTCGATGGACATAAGCTATTGGATGTAGGCAATGTACCACAGAGGTAGTTACTGATTTTCTTGAAAGTTTCATTTTAAATCATTTCGGTTGTTCGTATGCCTTAATCTGTGATAATGGCCCCGCTTCTCCTCGCTCAAATTCGCTAGTTGGGCGTTCGATTACGACATTTCCCTCAAGTTTTCATCCAATTACTATCCCTAGGGAAATGGCCTAGCTGAATCCACAAACAAGAACCTCATCACTATGATAAAAAAGTTGCTTGATAGGAATCCCAAGGACTAGCACACCTAGCTTCATTTTTCCCTTTGGGCAGATTGTACATGCTATAAGGCTGCCCTGGGTGATTCCCCATTCCACCTTGTCTATGACCTAGAGCCTGTGTTCCTTGTTCACCTCAAGATTCCCACCCTCTAGTTCATCAACACCTTTTATGAAGAGGGGGATCGAAAAGAAGCCCACTTAGTTGAGCTACTCCACCTAGAAGAAGTACGTGACCGTGCCATAGAATTTTTTTCTAAACATCAGGGCATGGTCAAACGATGGTTCGATAGATGAGCCAAAGTAAAGGCCTTTAGATTTACTGATTTGGTCCTATGTTGGGACAAGGCACATGAAAAGAAAGGGGGACATGACAAATTCGACAAGCTCCTGCTTGGCCTCTTTCAAGTCTCTGAAATCTTAGGAGATAATGCTTTCCACCTCAAAAATTTAACTGATGAAGATGTCCCATTGCCTCTCAACGGGCAACACCTAAAGCATTATTTCCTCGCTTGAGCTCTTTTGAGCTAATTCTTTGTAAATATTTGTATATAGGTTAGTTTAGGTTTTCTCGCTTTGTTGTTTTGTTGTTTCTCTTTGCTTTTGTTTAGCTTTTTTCCTGACCTTCTTGTTTTGTTGAGGGTGTTCCTTTGTCTTTGTTGTGGTGGCCGTGCTCAATTTGATGAACGGTTCACTTTTCTACTTGCTTTGAGTGTTCTTTGGATAAATATTCACTCTCAATTTTTAGTCTCTGATTGTTGCTATGGAATGGTATCCTTATTTGAACTATTGACTTGATTTAGATCTTGACCCTTGGTTGAATATTTTCACCTCTCATCCCAAATCTTGCACAAGACATACACAAATTGTTTCTGAAGAGCTGTGCAGTGGTCATTATGATAGTCTAGCAAGTGAAAATCTTAAGTCTACTTCAGTGACCACTGTGGTTCCAAACCCACTGTAAGCTTTGATGCTTACACGGTTGAGCAAAAAAAAAAGTATTAAAAGAGATATCAAAAAGGGAAATCAAAAGAAAGAGGAAAAGTATTAAAATCAAGCAACCGTGTGGGTGTGTGGACAACTCTACTAGGGCTATGGATGCTCAGATAGTAGTAGAGCAATGTTCGTGGGATCACAATGGAAACTCTGTTGGGGCTATGGATTCTTGACTGGTAGCGGGGCAATGTCCAGGTTACTTTTGGAGTTAGACGGTTCATGTAGCTTGCTTGGTCCAATTAATGATCATTTGCTATAGTCTCTAAAGAAGGCAACAAATTCACCATGTGCACACACTTTTGAGACTCTTTCATGATTTGATTCAGTTAAAGATCTCGTTCTTGCTTGAGTCTCATAGTTCACTTTGGGAAACTGGCCCCTGGTCTGCGAAACTAAAGATTCTGAGTTTTGAATGAGCATTTATCCTTAGAATGCTTAGAAGCATTCCCCAACAGAGTCACCATTTGTTGTGCCTATAACACACACACCCCGTTCAAAATGGGGACCCTCTCTTTTCGCTATGCCAGGTCGCTTTTGTCATCACCTCATTTTTCATGCCACCTATTTTGAGTCCTAAGTGGTCAAGGAGTCTTAGAAGTATCATCTTAAGTTGACCAGGTTTCACTGCCTTTAAAATTTCCAGGTCTATGGCCTCTGCGGAGCTCCCTTGGCAATTTTCCTTCAAGTTTTCAAACAACCATCCTCCAAGTCATGCGGGTCCACCCCTGCGGACCACCCTATGCGGAACTTTTCCTTGTCCTCGCCACTTCAAACGGTTGGTTCAACACATCCACCCGCCTTGCGGCCCCCATTTCCATTTCCGTTTTGGTCCCGATCCCGGCCAACCCTCGAACATCGTCCTCTTCACAGACCCCGCCGTTCCCACTGCCACTTTTGAACTACATGTCGACCAACCTTGGCTAGCTTCGTACTCACATTTATGACAGGCATTTAATGCACCAAATTCTATAAATATCCAATTTCAACAAGTCATTTTTACCATCAGACTTACAAAAGACTTGTCAGAGCCTCGACCATCGCCACCTCCACGCCTGCAGGATCTCTTCATCGTCTAAAGCATTATCATATGCAGTTTCATCAGATTCTTCATCGAATTTTCCAGATTGGTCTTCCGTTGCTAGTTGTGCCATGGGTTTTCTTTGATTTTCGCAAAAACAATTGTTAAATTCTAATGAAAAAAAGTTCAAAACTAGTTAGATGACACCATGACGAGCAAAACCCATGTTTTGAAACTTAGAAAATCTTTTGAAAACCATTTTTAAGACATCTATGAAACCTTCATCTCTCATGGTCATTCTTAAACCAGAACCATCATGCCTTGTGGGTCCACAAGTGTGGGCCTCTGCCTACGGATCGCCCTTTGCACCTGTCGTCCCAAACAACTGATTGAATCTATCCTTCCACTAGGCGGGCCCCATGTTGGTAACTTCCATCCAATTTTTGCACCAAAACGCCTAAGTCTGGAGTCAGTGTGATAAACTAGTAGAAGCAAATCCGAAATGGGAGTTGAACTTGGAACCATCAGTTGGTTCTATGTTTAGGTTTCATTCTGATCCTGGTTTTGGGCTACACCCTTGTCCGTCTGGTGGAAGCGGATCTAGAAATGAACTCATCCCATAGGTGTTTCCGTAAGAATCAACTCCCAAAATGATTTCGTTGCTGATGAATGTTCACTCTGGACTATGCCCTTATCCTTTTGGTAGAAGTAGAACTAGAATGGGAATTAAACTTGGAACCATCGGTTGGTTCCCAATCCAGATTCCATTCTGATCCTGGTTCCGAGTCTAGGGAGTATCCTTTTGGTGGAGGTAGAAATAGAATAGAAATTGAACATGGAACCATTGGTTGGTTCCTAGTCCAGATTCCATTTCGATCCTGGCTCCAGTCTTGGTCTGGTTATGATCCCAGTCCTGCCTATGTTTAAAATTTTCCTGTTCCTGATCCTCTCTTGGCTCCGCTTCTGGTAAGTAAAAAATTTGACTAAGTATAGAGAGAATTACCCTGAAGCAATGAAGAATGGTATGAGAGGTAATAATGATAGGCTTTAGTTAGGTGTTTGTCGTTCTAGACTGCCTCAACTTGCAATCTTTCTACCTTGCAGACCCCGCACTTGCTTTTGACGTATAAGCCCAAAGAAAAATGACTAAGTGTTGAACACCATGTGGGCTAGCCCATGTGGGTGGCTACTTGCGAAAATCCATCTCGCCCTTGCCCTTTGTAACTGTCAGTGACCTCCATTGGCCCGCTATGCGAGACCCAACCCCACTGCCTCCTTCCAGTTGTTATCAAGTGAATAAGTAATCCTTAAGCCTCCTATGGATCTGATGATGTGGGCCTCCCTAGGAGGAACTCCATCCTGCCTCCACCATTCTGAATGGTCGACCTCCAACGCCTTCCCACATCTCCAGGCCTGCACCCATCCAAACTGTTCAGACTTCAAAGACAAAAGGGAGCCATCCTTCCTGGCCATAGACCCCGTATTGCGGGACATAATCGTTCCAGTGTCATTTCAAATGGTAGAACTTAAAATGGCTAGGATAGCGTCTGCTCCCGCATTCCTTAGGCCAGCACTCATGCATAATCAACCTAACTTTTTCCAGAGCCTCGAAATTGATTTGACCTATGTGCTAAGCTGATGTAACCTACCGATGGGCCCCACCTTATCAACAAAATCCCAATGTGGGTAGAACCACGTGGGCCACTGTGCCTTGATTTCCGTCCATTTGCAACTACTTTCAAAATGGCTGCCAGCCTAGGGAAGTCTGCACCCCTAGGCCCGCATTGTCATAACTCCCTCAAATGAAAGACAAATCATGATCTGAAAGAAGTGTTAGGATCCTTGAAGGATAAATTGCTCAATGTAACATTGTTTTTGCAAGATTTTGCTAACATTTCTCACATTGTACACTTGAATGTGCTTACTACTCGTTTGTTTGCAGGATATATGGAACCAACGGTAGGACCTTTCGAAGCTCCCGCAGAGAAGGAAAAGGGAAAGAATGGCAGCCAAAGCACCAAAAGGAGATGACAAAGATAAAATGAAATACAAGTTTTAGGGAGAAGAAATCAAGAAAAAGGTCACCATAGACTAGGACAAGGTCTCAGACACTAACTTGGGGCACATTGACATCAATGAATTCAAGCAGAGGGTCATCATCAATCCTACTACAGAGAATACTAAGAATATAGGAAGGAGTGGGTTGGCCAAGGCAGCTTGTTTCTTGCCTTCTCTCATAGCCCCTGAATTAGTAATGGCCTACAGAGAGGCATATAAGGAGAGCACTAAAAGAATTGGGGATAGGGATGGCAACATACTAGTTGATTTGTCTGCCAAGTCCATTGGGAAAAATTTCCATATTCCAACCTTCGATGCAGTGAGGAGACATCCAAGGAATATGCTAAGAGCATGTGGAAGGCCGACCCCCTCAAGTGCAAGAAATTTATCAATCAATACTGGTTAAAGGAGAAGAGGGGTAGTGCAAACAAGGTACCCCAGGAGCTCTTTAGCAACAATTTATATGAAGATTACCATGATCTGGTGACCTTACTGAGAAGAGTCATGGGCCTCTCGACTGTGGCTTTCTTCCAAGAATGGATGCTCTATTTCATTGAGGAAATTATCAGAGGAGAAACTAAATTCTACAGGGTAGGAATGATTATCGACTGCCTACATGAGCAGTTTGTGGCAGTAAAGAAAGCCTCACAATTCTACATGACTTCATACCTAGTCTATCTACTAATCAACCGTGCTCAGTACAGAGGTTTGCTTGTGGCACTGAGCCAGACTCCGGGGAGGGAATTGAAGGTCTATGACATATACCCTCAACTCCAATTTAGAAATTTCAAGAAGGATTACTGTAGAGTCAATGATTCCTTCATTGGGCACATTATCAGATTTCTTGGAGGTGACTTTGAGAGGAAACTCACTCATAGTGCTAATGACTTCATCTACCGGTTCATCTTTCTATTCATTCAGTTCCCCAAGTTTACGTATATCTAAACTGAGGGTTTCTCAAAGAGACCTTATAAGCTGCCTCGGTACCAGAGACATGTTTTTACATCATGCATAATCATATTCCATTCATCAAAGGACTTCTTTAAATCAAAAATCCAAAATCATTTTTCATTTTTTTTAAATAAATCAATTAATAATCAAAATGTCTAAAATATAATATTAATCATCATCATCATCATCTAAATCTATACTAACACATCACTTTAGCAATTATCTAGACCTTGCACAAAATATAAATTGAAATTTACCTCATTTTCTCAATTGAAATCAAAAAGCATTTATTGGCTTCTTTTCTTTCCCCCCTTTTCTTCATAACTTTTTCTAGTATCATTGCACACACATCACATGGACAAGTGAGTTGATTCTCTCAACTTAGTGTCCCTCTTCAAAAAAAGAATCCTAAATATTTAATCAGCTCAAAAAGAGTTTGTTTTGGAATTCTCTTTCATGCCTTGTTGGATTATCATGACTCATACAGTCAAAATTTTTTGAAGACTTGTGGTCACATGGACACATAAATTTATCCACTATAGGTAAAAATTTGGAAGCTTTAATTTGGGTAGTATCATTTTTTGCAGCTGAAAGCATTTTTTAAGATAATAGTTTTATTTTTTAGAGAATTTTAAAAGCTAGAAGGAGGGCTGTGTGGTCTCATGCTTAAAGATGTTGTTTCTAGATTAGTTTTTTGAAAATATATCCTTAGTTTGCATTCTAGATTAGCTTTCAGCTCACATTAGTTTATAATACACATGTTACTAACATTTACATGATATTGGAGATAAAGACTTGCAGCTACCTCTTGTGGAAAATCATAAATTTGCAGGGATTGGAAAACTTTATTTCATGAATACGTTAATTTGAAAGTTTCTGATTGCTAACTTCACATCTGCCATTTGCATTTAATACTATTTTGTGCATATCCTATAATGATTGTGTTCCCTCTGATTGTAATCTTCGAGACATATTGTGGATAGTTCTCATTCCTTGCTGCTGCGTCCACATTCTGCGTACATATCTGCCAAGGCCATTTCCAACTATTGAATTTTTTGCGTACATATCTGCCAAAAGCCTATCCACACCCTATTCCAAAGCTTATATTTGCGCACTGGCAGAGGAGATACAAGAGGGGCTGATGAATTTGTCTTTACACCTGCCAAAGGCATTTAATTGAAAGTTTTGTTTTTTGCTGTCCTCCTCATACGCCTACTAGTTTGCCTGCTATTTTGGATTTCCCTTTACCACTTTTGCCTTGCATGGTTGATCTTTGCACACACGCTTTCTATGAAAAGTTTTCCTTGGGTTGTTCACATGGATTTTAATCTTTCACTTTCAAAGTCACTAGTTTGGCTGAGAAGTTACGTCTAATACAAGTACCTTTGAATATTTTGCTGAGAACATATCTCAATCAAATGATAATAATATCTGCCGCCAGAGCTTTGTGCCTTTCCACCATTTTGGGCCAATGTTTCTAGCATTTGCTTTGTTTGGCATATGAGATACAACTGTGGTCAGGAAATCGTGTTCTGCTTGTTGCTTTCTATCCAAATGACAATATCTGTTGCTTTTTATCCAATGACATGAATCCTATATTACAATAAATGATGTTGGCACTAATGTTTTGATCAGTCACGCACTTTATGAGCTCTTCACACTGCAGCAAAGGTCAACTATCAGTAGAAAACGTGTTCACTTAACTCCTTAAATGGTACACCTGCCTGATCAAGACGTGTTTTGTTGGCAGTTAATAAGAGTCACATTCATATAATTCACACTTTATGTCTTTTGATTGCTGTATTTGTTTTCTGCGCCTGATATATCACAAAAGCCAACGCAAAACATTGACAAATCTGCCTGCTCAAGACGTTTGTAGTTAGTAGTCAATATCAGTCATCTTCGTATGAGTCATATGCATGTGTCTTAATCACTGTATTTGTCTAGTGCATCAGAAGTGGTTGATCGTAATGATGACTCGGTAGGTGGAGTCAATATGGTTCATGGTTCACGTTACAAAGGAAATAAAGTGCAGGAATTTTAATGTTGTATTTGATGTTGAAGGTACAGAGTTCGTTGGCACGACTTGGGCTGCTTCATAGGGAAGATGATTGGTCAAAGGAAGCGTTAGTTGGCTGTACACCCTGCCAATTACATTTCGTTGAAAGTTTCTTTGGACAGCGCGACTTTTCAATCTGTGATGGCAGTAGAAAACCTTTCACTGTTTGTGCACTAAATACATTATTTTGAATGTTGCTTTTAACTAACAAAGTTCGGCCAGTACGCCTTGTCTGAAAGTTTCTTTTGCCCCCTGACAAAAAATATTGAGTTCTGTGATACGCTTGCCATTTACATTTAATACAATCAATGAATTTATTTTGTATTTTTCCGAATGACATCTCTTTAAAGCTCAAATGATGAAAGCTGGTGGATTTTGAACTTATATTAATTAAGACAGCTGCTTTGTTATGACATTGGAAGTACATAGGGGTGGCTTTTGGAAAAGTTGCAAATGGTATTCAAATTTGGTGGGGAATTGAACGCTTTATAATGGTTAGATATTTGGCAGAAATTATCATGTAGAGGTTTTTCAAAATCCTTTCAATTTATCTTTGATGCTTACATTTAGTTTTGATCACCTTCAACAAACTTGAGCAAGCTTGATTGTTATTAGAGGTCAATAATATTGCATAAAGAATTTATGAACCTTGTTCAAGATTTTCTAAAAAAATATTTGGCATATCTTGTGTTTCTTTTATCATCTTGCAAATATATGTATAACTCATATTTGTGATGTTTATAGGTACAAGGGAAAAGCGAAAGGCGAAAGGTACAAAAGCAAACAAAGGAAAAGCAAAGGAGGTACAAACGAAGGAAGAGCGAAAAAACGAAAAAAATCAATAAAGAGAAGGCTATCAAACGAAAAAGAAAGGAGGAGGATTTTTGTTTGAAAACACAATGTGTTTTTTAACACTTTAAATGTTTGATCAATACTACTTCACAAAACGAAAACGAAAGGAGGGAAAGATTTTTTTCTTTGAAAACACAATGTGTTTTTTAACACTTTAAGTGTTTGATCAACACTTCACGAAATTGTTTTCCTTTTCGTTTTAGAACATTAGTTTTCAATTGGGGCTAAAATGAACAAATTGTTTTTCATTGCAAAGGACTTAAAACGAACCTTAGGACACACTTACTAGATTTCGTTTTGGGTTAAAAATTGAACAAGCAATCCTCACATTTCATTTGGTGCTTAAAACGAATTCACAATTGCTTTGAAGGGTGTAAAACGAACAAGTGTTTGATTTGTGTGATTGTCTTTTGAGTACGTATCCTCTCCTTGCGCTTCGTGCGATCTAGGGTGCAAGAGAAACACTCAAAATACATTTTATTGCTTTAAAACACTTCATTTTGGGTTTAAAATTGAACATCTTTTGCGAGTGTGAGTAGGGGCATTTTCGCGTAGATTCTCTTTCTTTGTGCCATCAAAGATCGATCGAGTTATGGATTGTGTCTTTGCTCACTTTTGTTTATCTTAGAGGGCCTGCCTTGGGGAAAAAGTACTCACCCAAGGGATGACTCAACCGGTAACACTCTAAAGCCAAGAGTATTTCCAGCCGGGATATAAATGAGGGTTTTGGTTAAATGGCATAATCAAGCGGTTGGCTCTGACAAGATGGATCTTGCTGTATGGGTTAATCTCCACGAATGGAAAGTCCTAATTAAAACCCATGTTTTAGAATTGTCAAAATCCTTGATCCATTTGTTGGTGCAAGAACGGTCGCCTGGGGCTTTCACCCACAAATTTTGGCTTGCCTCTAGTAGTACGGAAAGCACGCCATGGGAGTTTAGCTGGGTGTTGATGCTGTCGGCCCGGACCGACGCACGAGCCGTGGAGGGAGCCGCGGGGTCAAGCATCTAACCATCCGGCTAGATAAGCGTAGCCGGACTTGTCCAAGTGGGAATCCAACAAATATTGTCTTACACATCCATAGGGCTTGTAATTATTCTTTGTTTGAAAACACAGTGTGTATTCGAAAATATTTTGCAAACAAACATTCAACATGGTTCTCAAAATTTCAAACCCTTTAAGACAAATATCATTGACTCAATCCATATGTTACTGCTTTCCCTGTGGATTCACGTCCGTAGAGGTTCCTAAGCATTGGATTATATCTCAATTTGTCTTCTTGAGTAAACAATAGGAAAACCCTTGCCTTAAGTTCATTGAATTTCCACATAGAATATCTTGTGGGGTTTAAAGAAATTAAGACATTGGTACATCTTAGTTTGAAACTTTAATCAAAGAGAGTGTTTTTGGTAAAATAAATCCATTAAGCAAAGACTAAGCAAAATGAACTTTCATGTGTGTTGAAGACTCCAAAATCCCAAAAGCAAAAATCATTGATTGGAAATCCAAAATGTTCAAATCATTCCTTGGTTAACAAAGGTCTTTAGGAAGCATATGCATGCTCTTCAATACCTAGGTCTTGGAAAATATAAAGTGGTCTTTTTTTTAGGTTCATCTAGGGATCAAAACAAATCAAACCTCTTTCATCCATCTTTCAAAACATCCAAACATCCATCTCACAAGTCATCTTTTGAAAAACCTTGAAATCATCCTTGAAATGCTAGGCTTTATGACAAAATCAAGCAATCATTCAAACTCATTGAGATCAAGTCCTTGAAAACATTTATCAAAACACCTTTGGCTAGGAGTGTGTGAATGCATCCTTTTGCATATCTTTAGTCAAAGTCATCCAAATCATCTTGTCTAGCTTAGTGTATGTAGATGAATCCTTCTCATATACTTAGTGAAACAATCATCCTATTTGGGTAGGTGTGGGTAGATGTATCCTTCTCCTCACACATATCCAAATCATCATCCTTTGAACACAACTATCCTTTAGATCATTATCAAACATCTTAGGGTTCCTTTTGTTCAAAATCCAAATCAAACTCCAAATCAAGATCAAGGACAAAGTCTCAAAATCCAAAAAATCAAACCAATCAAAAATCCAAAGCCTAGTATTTCATTCAAGATCTATCAAAAGTCAAAACATCCATAACATCCATCTTTGAACATCACCATCATATCATCATCACGTTTGATCCTAAAAGGCATCCTAAAAACTTTCACTTTGGGACATAAAATAGAGATTAAATCCAAGGAATCAAGAGATTCATCTCCCATATTTCCGAAGATTGATCTTTGTTTTATGGTTCTAACGAGATCTCAATACAAGAAGAGTATGGAAGCCCACAAAGAAACTCCCGCTTCAAGTGACCTTAGCCAAACAAATGCAGAAATGAATCTTGCAGAATCAAGCAATCCATTGGTCCCCTCATCATCACAAAACCCACAAGAAGAAAATCAAGGGGAGGACCTCACCTTTGGAATGTCTCGCGAAGAAATAGCCGAAATGCTCCAAAATCCGGACAACCATAGAATCATCAACATCATGATGAAACTTAACCCTTCGTTATACATGCTTGAACTAGCAAAGCAAGGGGCCAAGTTGCCTTCGGATTTTAATGTGAGCACCATAGTAGAGACATCTTTTCCGCCAATCTCATCCACCATCCCCATTTCATTCACACCCCCATCCCAAAACGTCACACAAAACATTCCAAAAATCACGACATCGATTGCTCCAACTCAACCAAATGTCAACAAGGGAAACACATTTCTCAATGAACTTCAATCACATCCCCTTGTGAATAACCAAAACTTGGACGCAAACACCACAGTGGAACAAAACATCCTCCATAATCCATTACACCAAAATGTTCCTCTCACTTTACATTACAACCTATCATCAACATCATTTCATGGAGCACCACAAACACCTCTTCTCACGAATTCACAAAAAGAGGGAGACATATTTGGAGCAGGGGGCATTTTTAACACCACAACACTCTCACAAGGATTCGCCCCCCTCACGTTTCCACCTATCCCACCACTACCATTATCATCCACATCACTCCTTGGCTTGGGGTTGCCTCCCCTACCAAACATCAATCAAACCGCTATCCCAACCATGAATCAAAACATTTTGCCAAACGCTCAAAATTTATTGTTGACATCACAAACGACAAACACGCAAGCAATGGAAACATCATCAAACACCCCCACAACATTGCAAAACATGGTTCCCTCATACACCATCAACGATGCTACTTCACTACATCAACAACACCATCCACCAATCAATGCTAATCAACACAACATCATCATTCACCACCACCACAAACGCCATTCCAAATCCAATTAACACCACCCCCAATCACTTCACCAACATTCACCACATCAAATCAATTCGACGCAACATTGCAAGCTGCCTTCCAAAGAGGCTATCAACAAGTGCAAAAACAAAAAGCCGTGCAACAGGCCGCTCAAGCTGCGCAAGCTGCCAAAACCGCACAAGCTGCATTACAAGCACAACAAGCACAACAAGCCAAAGCTTTATTACAACAACAACAACAACAAGCCGCCCAAGCCGCACAAGCATTGCAAGCACAAAGAGTCGCTCAAGCACAACTTTTATTGCAACAACAAACCGCACAAGCTAGTTTCTCCAAGCAATGTATTCGCCGCCAGCACAACAAGCATAATGTAAGCACAGCACAACTTTTGCACAAGCAGCGAATGGCAATCATACCAACAAGCATTAAAACAATATCAAGAACAACAAGAAACAAATCGGGGATCATAAGGCCCAACAACAAGCGCTAGGGAACAAGAACAAGCGGCATCAACAAAGCCGCTGCTAGGAACAACAACAAGCCATAGAATAACAATGCCATTGTTAGAACAACAACAAGTGCAACAACAAGCAAAAAATCCTAGCTAAATAACAACAAGAGCAACAACAAGCATTGTTCATCCAGAAGCAAGTAGAAGCCTACTTCGCCCACCACAACATATCGATACCATTGAACAATGCACAAACCAACCCACCCATCCAAACCAACCCACCCATCCAAACCAACCCATCCATCCAAACCACAATTACAACACCCCAAAACACATTCATCCCACCCCCTGATCCTCAGAATGATATGACGACACAATTCAAGTTGCTCTCACAACAAGTACTCGATCTTCAATCAGGGCGAACAACCAAAACACAAAGCAACTTGTGTCCCTATCCATTTGATAGGAGCCTAGACATGAAACCATTCCCTAAGGGATTTGAGATCCCTAAATTTGACAAATATCGAGGGACGGGAAACCCTCAAGATCACATCAGGGAATTCCAGGTTCATTGTATGGAGGTTGCA